>JAVBJF010000657.1:0-105169 GCA_033439095.1 Pseudococcus viburni | reverse complement strand
CTGGACCCGGATGCGACGATGGTGCAAAATTAACTCGAAATTCGGAATCAGCGACCCCAAATTAGTCGAAAAAGACACCTTTCGCGAGTTTTTCAAACCTTTTTAAAATTGACCAAAAATGGCCTCAAAATGGCCGTTTTCTCGAAAACGGGGGCCGATCGGAGAAAACTAATGCCACCGTTGAATTCGCCGTGTCCGAATACCCCATTCTGGACACCTCGCACGTCGATCGGGGACAAAAAATATTTTCGCCCAAAAAAATGAGAAGGGGTTAGTTCATGCTTTTTTTCGAATTTCGATGATTTTCAAAAAATTCGAGATAAGTGTCGTTTTCGACTAATTCGAGGTCGCTGATTCCGAATCCGCTGTCCATTTTTGGCGCGGGGCTGTTCTTCTCGAGTTATGGACGATTTTCGCCTCGAAAATGCGGTTTTTAGGAAAACCAGCGACTATCGCGCCAAACAAACTTCAGATTATGCTATTTTTCGAATTTCGATGATTTTCAATTTTGATGATATTTGCGTCTCCTAAACAGGTAAATTAAAAATAAAACAGACGAAATAATCACATAGACGTGTAATACAGTTACATAACAAATAAAAAACTCAACGAGACTTCTCATAACGTAGGTACAACGGTTAAAAATCATCAATTTTTAGGAAATGGGAACAATGCTAACCATTTTGAAATCATTACCGGGTAAACCAAAAGTTACAAGTGGTTTTTCATCAAGCCCTCAATATAAAGCTACAAAATTACGGTCCAATTCCGAATAAAGTGACACAGGAAATAAATATTTTGAATTTTGCGACTCTGTCTTCAAGGATAAGATGAATACTCCACCGCTACATGTTTACTGCTCGATCAGCACAATTTCAACTGAAAAAGTAAATAGACTTCAAGACGGTCTGTAAATCGAAGTCTCCTTTTTTTGGTACTTTCGTTAATATCTCGTGGTTTATATCACAGACAGGACTTTGCAGAGGCCTAGAATTGAAAAAAAAAACACCATCACGTTATATTCAACAAGAGATAAAGAAATACGTAAATTTATCGCAGCAAAATGTATTCTTACGTATACGAATGGGAATATTTCCTGACGAAAAACGTCGACAAGTTTTCTAGAATCGGTTCCGAATGAAGAGCTACGAACTGCTTGCGACAAATCTGTAAAATAATCACGATTCGAATCAGTAACGGAATTACATTAATTTTTTAAAAATTATTTTCTCTTTTAGGGAACAGATGGATCAAATTGATTTTCTCACCTGATTCATTATATCGATGGTGCAAGGATGAGTCCAAAAGCAGTCGTGAACCGAAATAAAAGTGACACCTTCGCGTTCGCAGAATACCGAAGTTAACATCATATGACTAGAATCCAACGAATGGACGAAATTAGGTGGAAAGGCGTTCTTCTGCTTCACAGAGTTTGGTTTTCTATTGACAAAAAAAATGAAGAAATGAAACGATCCCATATTCGATTCGAAAACTAGATATAAATTAGGGCAGCGATACTTACAGAACAATATCTAAGCTGATTTTGTTTAATTCGCCGGTTTTCTCGTTCAATAAATGGGACACTTTAGTTTTAGAATACGGTTGATTTACAGGCAATCCGAGAGGAGTCTGCCATTCGACAGTTTGGCCGCAATTGTTCGTAATGAATTTGGCACAATCGGTGAACCAGTTCTAAAAAATAAGAAAATAAATTGTCAATAAAATATAAATAAAAAATTACAAAAAAAAAATAATTGAGGAACTCTTGTCCAAAATGGGTCAAGTCCAAAAACCGTATGAAAAAAAGGGGCTCAAGTGTAATTTTTTTTTTCAGCTTTTGACTTTAAAAAAAATTTAGATGAAAGTCCCCTTTCTCATATACGAACTTTGAACTTGACCCATTTTGGAAAACAGCTCCTCAATTCTACAGTGAGATTAATTTCTTCACCTGGATTTCTCGCGACGATGTGAACATTTTTTCCAAACAGTGGAACGTTTTCACTGTTAAATATGCTGATGCACCCCAAACCAAGTTTTCCGGGAAATCATCGATATCTAGAACAAACAAATAATCAATTAAGAAATAATCAAGATAGATTTTTCAATATTATTTACTTTCAACATTTTTTTTGAATGTCGAACAACTATCGAGTGAATCTTTAAAACTCGTCCACGCCGATGGAGCGGAAATTTGGCTCAATAAAAGGATTCCCACAGACGCCTCAGAATCGAATTTTCAGCTGGTGAAGTTGATGACATAGCTTTCTGAAATAATTGAGTACCGTATTTCTAAACTGAGCTAACTTCAAAAACCGTGTACGAGAAAAGGGCCTTAGGCGCATTTTTTTCTTGAAAAAAAATTACATCTAAGGCCCTTTCTTCATGCACGGTTTTTGAGGCGAGTTCGGTTTGGAAAAACGGTACTCAATTCTAATGCACTGCAGAAAAGTCAACTTTTTCTGGAGGCTTCAGATCATCGATTCAAAGGGTCGATTTCAACGAACCACTTTCAAGATTTTTAGCTCGAAAAAAATCAACGAATCAACAGACTTTTTCAGCAATTTTTAAAAATTCGCCAAAAAATCGAAAAATTCACTTCGGCAGCTCAAAATGTGGTTCTAAGGTGCGGGAGACATTCTCTTTTCGTGAACCAAATTTCAACTCAATCGACGTGAACGAGTAATGAAAGTTCCCTCGAAGAAATCAATTTATTCGCTCAATTTACTTTTGAGCTGTTTGGCAATTTGCAGTCTCGCGCCGTATCTCGTCACACCGTACACAGTGGTCATAATCGTCTGCTTGATCACTTTACGTTTAATGAATCCTTCGAGAGCCACAGCGATCTCTGATCCTTGTGCAGCATCCTTGATTCGTTCTTCTTCGACCTTCAAAAACGAAAACATTTTCAACTCGTCATTATAATGTTTAACTGCAGCTGATGAAAAAAAAAAAACAAAAAACAGCAGAATACTTTCACTGCTCACTCACCAAATTAACAACGCAACTGTAAACATCCTGGGGCGTCTCACTGGGAACCAAATTGACACTCGCGGCGCCGGCTTGATCACGGCCGAGGGCAGCATAATGCTGAAGACCGTTGCACGATCCGTCTTGATGGACAGGGAAATGACTCACGTGATTTTCCGGATCACCGCTGTCGATGGCCTTTTTGATCTCGATGCAACAAGCCAACGTTTGCCATTGCTCTTCCGATTCGGCCCACCACATTTTCCCAGTCAGTGGTTTCTCGGCGGAGTCTAAAATATCGGGTAGAATTTCTTCGGCATAACGTAGCCTTTCGGAGACTGGTTCGCGTTTCTTTAATCCGGTCAAATTGATGCAGTGGATCTGAGCAAAGAATGGAAAAAAATCAAATCGATCATTTTAGGTGAAAAAAATCTGGCAATAAATACTTAAAAAATCAAATCGATCTTGGGTGAAAAAAATCTAGCAATGAATACTTAAAAAAATCAAATCGATCATCTTAGGTGAAAAAAAATCTAGCACTGGATACTCACTTTCAACCAATCTAATCCTTTTGGCCCGAGTTTTTCGCCTTTGGCGAACACTAACAAAGATCTAGCCATATCGTTACCCAAATGAGTCAAATGGGGAGGCACCGGGTACACTCGTCCTCTAAAATCCATATTATGAGGCAGCCAAAATACCCGATTGCGAAACTGCAAACAAACGTCAACATAATATAACAAAAATATCCAAATTTCTTCTTTTTTTTTTTCGAACTGGAGCCTTACATGGTTCGCCAACGACAATCTATACAAAGCTTCGCACCACAATCCATACATCTCAGCTTTACGTCGGTTCATCTGCGCTCTCTGATGAAAACTCAACAATTTTTGATCCGATTCCGAAGAGGAATTGGTGGACACGAAAGTCGATGCACTTAGAGGAATGTCCAACCGGGTCGAGCCTCCTTTACGAAATACTTCCAAAACTACGTCCAATACAGATTCGTTAATTCGCCAGGGAACCGAGGCTAGCTGATTGAGCGAGTCGAATATTGGATATAATCGTTGAGGAGCAGTTTCTTCTAGTCCTTTGTTAGAGATACCGTAGTGGAGTCTGTAAAATACAATGTGGTATTATTTCAATATCCGAATGTAGATCAGAAAAAACTGAATAATATATTACCTGATAAAATCCGCTCTGGCGATAACATATCCGCCATTTTTAATCGTAGTCCAAGGCACCGGCGGAGATACCATAGGAAGCATGCTGACGTCGAAGAATAAATCATCGCTGACGGTTTCTCTGTATAAACGAACCAGTAGAGGATGTGGTTTCAGTTCTTCGATCAAGTTACGTCCTTGGTACCGAAACAGAGAATAAAATGCTGGAAGATATTCGCTGTGGAAGCAAAAAGAATGAATTAGATTCGATTTTCAAAAAAAAAATTGGCAGACCAAGGAGTTTTAAAAACTTACGGTGTACTTTTGGGCTTGAAACAATTCACGTCCGTTTTGATATCCTTGATGATAATGTTGCATAGAAATTTTCCAATTTGTTGAACTATACCGGGTGGCCAAAGTTCTTCATCATCATTCTAGAAACAATCAAAAATCGACATTAGTACTCGTATTTGCTCTATTTCCGCTTTTAAACTGAAGAAAAAGAAAAAAAAATTACAAAAATCCTTCTAATTTCTTTTTCATTGTAGAGGGAGTAAAAGTCTACTTTTACTCCCTCTCGCGAATCGCTCGAGTGCTTAAACTCGCCTTTTACTCTCTCTACAATAAGAAATATCGTATGCAACTCGGGAGATGAATGATTTTCGACGATTTTGAGTTATTTCCCTCTCACTTTATCTCCCTAGTTGCATAATATACTATTCTAATAATTTCAGTCGAAGATTTTCTCAATTTTTTTTACTCGGATGCTATTAAGAAACCATTTTTCAAAAAAAAAATTGTACAGGAGGTACAGGAGTGTTTTTCGACTAATTCATACACCGAACAATTTTATTTTCAGTCGAAACCCTGAACTCTCCTTGTGAAGGAACAAATCTTGGGTCTGTCTATTCTCACACGGAATGAACAACAAAATGACCGAACTATGCGCGATCTCGTTCATTTTTTTTCATCTTCGCCGATACATTGATCATCTCAGCTTTCGAAATGTTTTCTCGTAATATCAATTTTTCAACTCCAATAAATTTTTTCTTTCACTAAACTTTCTTCCTCAAAATTTTTTTAGCTCCAAGATTTTTGATTTTTTCAATTTCTTTCGATTTTCATTTTTGCTAAAATTTCATCATTTTCTGTACTAACATTTAACAAAATTATCAAAAGTAAAATCTTATTCTTTGATTTTTAAATTTTTGAAAACCTGACATTCTCTCGATTTTTTCTCGCATTAAATTCCTCAAACTGTTTTTCAACCCAATTTTTTTTTAATTTTTCTATTCTAAAAATTTCAGAGCTGGAAAATGATTTGAGAAAAACATTTCAGCTAAAAAATGGAATTTTGAGAAAAAATTTCAAAAGCTGTAAAAATTGAACTTTGAGAAAAAATTTCGAGCAAAAAAATTTGAGAAGAGATTTAATTTTGAGAAAAAATGTCTGCTAGAGTTGAAAAATGAAAACTATGTATTTTTGGAAAAAATTTTATTCCAGGTGAAAAAATTTTAGAGTTGAAAAATATTTCGAGGAAAAATTTTTAGATTTGAAAAATATCAGGAGAAAAAGAAATTGAGAATTGAAACTATTTCGAGAATCGAAAAAAAATTTGGGGTTGAAAAATTGTTGATTTCGGTTTCAAATTTTCAAATCAAAAGCTAGAAATCTGATCGGTTTTTTAGCAAGCTCTTCATTCCTGCTATCTTACGAGACAGGTTGTGAAGTTGCGATTCGAGCGAACGATTCACATTTTGTTGTTCATTCCGTGTGAGAATAGACTGACCCACAAAGCTTGACCAACGAATAACTCACCAACGAAGGACCTTCAGAGGCATAATTATGCAACAAGGTTTGCCACTGATGTCTCGTATTCAAAGCACTCGAATTGATCTCCGGATTTAGGTACCATTTGCAATAATCTTTGTAAACTTTTTCTAATTTATCCATGATACCTTGCTGTTGCCTATGCTTGACTTGATATCTAAACAAAAAATTGAAAAAAATCATCAATACGTTTTTTTTTAAATTAATAAAATCGAATATTGAATTTCAAGCTTACTTTAATCTGACTTTATGGCCAAGTTGTTTCTGCAATAGTTTTATATTAGGACTGAATGTCTCTGAACCTTGAACCAGTTGCCGGATTTCCTGTAAAGATACAAAACGCAGTTAGAAAATTCATCAGCACGAGAGTAACACCCCTTGGTAAGTATAAATTGACCTAATTTGCTCAATTGAGATGATATGAAGTTCTCTATCATCGTTGAACTTTGAAACGAACTTTGAAATCGATTCAATTTTGATACTGGTACTAATAAATTCGACCAGAATTCAAAAATACACAAATTTTTCTCATTTTAATAAACGAACTCACTTGTAATATGATATCAACATATTGTTCGTCCGTCAACGCTTTCAAATAAGGATAAATATTAATGCCATAGCACGTCCTGGCAGTATTCTGTTGCATTTTCATTACTTCTAAATCTCTTTGCAAAGCTTCACGAATCGACATCCTCCACATATCCTCCATTTCGCGCCATTTCGCTCGCTGTGAGCAACAGAAAAAAAATTATTGGATCAATAAACCAATCAACTCCAAATTTCAGAATACAAATACCAAAACTTACATGTCGTTTGATTAGATCTGTAGGTGAGGACTGCGCCATAACCGATTTAATCTTGACCGGAGATGATATTTCGGTTCTCAGTTGCTCCTGTATGGATTTCTCTATTTGCTCATAGTTGAGTAAACTTCCACAAGGAGATTGATATTTCTTACCGTGCTGTAAAATTTATCAAAATTATACCATTTTTCAACGAATCTTCAACATTAATCCTCTTCGAATCTCGATTTACCGATTTATTTAGCTCGTTCAATAGTCCACAATTGTAATGCAGCATCGGAGGATGATAATGTGGAGTGAACTCCGGATCTAGTCTTCGAACCGCCTTCAAAACTTGTTCTCTTTGATCTCCAACATAGGTGCAATGATCAAAAAGATTTTGAAAATCAAAACTCTGCAATCGAAACAATATTAGAGTTTTCCAATATTCTATTAATTTTTCCCTACGAAAATCTACTCACTTTAGATTTCATATCTTCGTATAAAACTTTGAGCGTTTCTGTGTTTTCATCATCTGATAATCTTCCGTGAGTTTCAAAAGCTGCAGCATACGACTGAGCATTCGGACTAACACCGCTGGATCTCATCATACGTAACAGCTCCATCACTTTATCGATATTTCCCTACGAAAAATCAACGATTAAATTGAACATCTGACAAAAAAATGACTTTGAAAATAGCCCCGATACTTACTTTTTTCGCATATCCGTGCATTAGCGAATTAAACGGACGAGCACTTCTGACATGGAATAATCTGCCTTTTGTTTTTTTATTCGTGTATCGACTCAACGTTCCATAACCGATGTTCAAATAATCACAATGCACCTGTAATGAAAAATTCGATCAATATTGCTGAATTATAAAATAAAAATATAACAAAAAGGTAACTTACACATAAATCAATATACGATGTTAAATTACTGTTAAATTTCTCTATCAGAAATTGTTTCTCTTGATCCAGCATCATTTTATTCTTTTGTACCATCTCTGCACTATTTCGTTTTTTCAAACTGCACAAAAATCGTAAATTTTTACGTCTAATCACACAAAATGACTAAGTTTAATGTAATTTAGATTATTTACACTTTTGCTCTGGATTTCATCTTTTCAAGAATATCTTCTGCTTTGTTTTGGTCGGTTTTCGGATCAACAACATCTTTCAAGAAATCCATTTCCGGTATCATATCAACCTGCTCTCTATTCCTTTGAATCGACTCCCATTCCAATTCTTTTTCCATCTCTTGCTCGAAGAAATTATCGTTCAAAGGAAATAAATTAGCTTCATTGAACAACTTCGAGTATTCTTTGGGCTGATCCGATGAATCCTCGATAACAGGACACTTATTAGGTTCTGCCGTAGACGCAGCAGTGACAGGTTGAACGACATTATGTACATAATCGGAAGAAGGGTCTGGTAGCTCGGTCAATTTTGATAATTGATGGGGTTTGAGATTTCTCACCAATGTTTTGGTCAATTTGCTGCTATCTTCGTTTACTACGAATCGTACAGAACATCGATTAATAAAGAATCAACGAGCACTCGTCAAAGTTAAAATATACGTACTTTCGACCAATTCGGTATATTTCTTCTTAGATTTCTTCGTTTTCTTGCGTTTCTTGATAATAGCTCGTAAAGCAGCCAATTCAGAAGTGGTCAAGGTCCTAACAACGAATTCGTTGGCGATATGTGGTTTACCTGTAGTTAAACGAAACACACATTAAATCTAGTCCATTGAAATACTCAAAGTAATATAAATCAGATTAGAATAACTCACCGGATAATATTACATCTCGATTGCATAAAGTACAAGGAAACAGGGAAGTTTGATTGAATTTCAGTTTATGCAGCTTGGCACCGTTCACTTGGAGCGAGGCTGCTTTCAATAACCGATACATTTTGTTAATTAAATAATATATCACATTTTACTGCTAAAAATACGTTAAATTAAATTAAAATCGGAATTATTTCGCGAGCGGCAATGTTCTTGTAACATTTTCAAGTATTTTATCATAACTTTTCTAGCACATTGCGGTGTGGTTATAGGATAAATGTCACGGCCTGGTTAAAAACATGCGTGGTACGCTAGATTAAGTGCTGCTTTTCGGTGAAGCGGATTTTTTTGGAACTAAAATTTAATCGAATTACTGAAATAACCTGGCTAAATTATCAATTTGGTAACTTCAACGAATTTTTTCGTTTTAAAAATTTCAAAAACAAGTTTAGTTTCAATTTTCACGAATTTGTCCATTTTTCTAACGGTTTTAAAAAATCATCTGAATATTTAATCAGTTCAAGATGGAAATATACTGATTCAAGTAACCGAATCAATAATAAAATCACGTCTTCGTAAAATGAAATGTTGTTCACAAATCACAATGCACTTTTGATTTTGACTGTAGCAAATAATAATCACAGAAAATGAATAATTTCAATTAATTTTCCTAAATAACTTGTAAAATTGCAAGTACTATAAAATAAAATAATGCCATGCAATTGTATATTTATTCAGTATCCTTGTCTTGCAACAATAAAATGATCAATAATTCGGTAATAAAATGACTAACGTACTCACACACAAATCGACGACTCTCGGTGACTCTGGTCAACTAATGATGATTTTGGCTTCGTAAATCCACGTATTATTCAATAGGTAATATTTCTGATCGGATCGTCATCTTTTTCGCCAAGAATT
Source organism: Pseudococcus viburni (assembly GCA_033439095.1). Classification (NCBI taxonomy): domain Eukaryota; kingdom Metazoa; phylum Arthropoda; class Insecta; order Hemiptera; family Pseudococcidae; genus Pseudococcus; species Pseudococcus viburni. The sequence continues at coordinate 95,713 of JAVBJF010000657.1, read as the reverse complement.
CCGAGTGGATCAGCTACAGAGAAGTAACAAAATAGGTAAGTATCAATAAAATTATTTTCTGAGAAAAAATTAATCCTAAATTCGAATGGCCGATTCTCATAATACTTACTGCCGCTAGTTTTCAGAATAGCTGCACAAATACCTACGAAAATACATCAACATGAAGTTCAGAGACATGGAAATTGCCTAAATAAAGTTAAAAATTAGTTCAACTCACTTCCTCCGCCAAATTCACCGGTCCACAGATCATCTGTAACAATTGTCCATAAAACACCACTATTAAATCTCATATTACTTGATTTTTGGTCAATTTAAACTTTAGGAGCAAGCATATTTTCATATGATTTATCGTCAGATCACTTACACGTATTGCACATCGATATCCAACTGACCAAACTACAGAAATCAGCTATTAAAAAAAACAAACGTATAAATAGCAAGATGATAACGACGTAAGTTCGATTTTTGTTTATAATTTTTACCTTCTATTTGATCTTGTTCTTTAAATGTTAACGACGTTTTTTTATTTCGATTCAATGATTCGATATATTTGATTAATTTGAGTCCACATTTGTAGATGTCTTTGGGATCTATGTAGTCGAATTAAAATTGCCAATTATAAGTTTTAAATAGAATCGTGGTAGGTAATAAAATTCTTCGAAAACCTGCCTTCGCTTAGATCCGTTAGGTTGGCTCCAAAGGATCCTACATCGATTCCATGTTTGGTGATAATTTTACCAACGGATTTGAAAAATCTCGCTATTGATCTTCTTTGATGCCTAATGTCCGAAGTATCTGCAAGAATATTATCAAGTCAGGCTTCAATTTCATCGTTAATTATACGTAACTGATAGATAGGTACGTACTGTTGTCGGTGTGAATGAGAACAAATCCTGTAAACAACGAAAATATCAAAATTCTGTCTTCAAATAGACATTTTCGATAATTCTACGAGCTGCGAGCTGACCACATAACTTGATTTTTTTTATGGGAGATTCAAATTTGAATACACCTGACTCACCTACTACGAAAATAATGAATCCAGACCAAAGTGTATTCAATGCCATCGATGCTTTGAGAATTACCGAAATATTTGCTAAAATTTACGAGTGTAGTATACGACAATCTTGATGGAAACTGTTTCCGATGCTGATTTCGATCTTCTTATCAATATTTCATAAAGATAAATCATAAATCTGAATACTGTAAGTTATCAGCCACCTGAAACATCACCGTTGCTTCCTTTTAGCACCTAAAACGATAGCATATAAGCAATAAAAAAAAGGACAAATGCTTAGGTAATGCTCAATGTATCTACGGGGGAAAGATCAAGGTAAGATGGCCGATTCGATACTGGAGACCGGAAACACTTTATCGTGAATTTTCTTTACCTAAAATCTACCCGACAAAAACTAAAATGCTGGTAGACCCTTTTTTTTTTTTTTACCGTTGGTACCTCAAATAGTATGTAGGTAGGTAGGTACCGAAACTTTTATAATAATCTACAATCACATTACCCTATAAATCTCTTCGACAGTTGACATTCTCAAACGATTGGATACTCATTTCAAATCGAGTTATACCTACTTGTAGCTGAGCTGATGGAAAGTGTTCTTATCGTTATGGTGTATCATGTTGTGCTTCGTGCTTGTATTTTATCGTAATTAAGTTTTCGTTCCTGAAATTATCGCAAAACAAATAAAACTAATTATAATAACGTGGTAAGTGTACTTACATTGTGTATATTTCTTGGTATGATGAGAAATTTTGGCGATTAATTGATAATTTTGATGATAAATGTGGGGCAAAGGGAATACCTATGGCGTAAATCGTCAACAAAAACAACGTGAATCAGCATGTTGACGTTGTGTTAATCTTGATTAGTCTTAGGATATCAGATAGGTACCTAACAATACCTACTTTTTTTTTTTTGAAAGAAATGAGATAATTTTATTTACTTTTTAATAGAGTTTGAGCGAAATCATATCTACCTGCCTATTTACGATTTACAATTTCAATCAATAGCAGAATAAATTCGTAGGCTAATTAGAAGAATTGTAATTTTGAGTTTTCATAGCTGCGATGCTACGAATTATGTACCAAAAATTACAGAGATATTCAAAATAACCACGGAGTATTATTTCCATGAAAATCAATTTTTTTAAATATAAATAGTTATTTACGAAATAGATAGGTATGACGAAGACGACTTAATTTTCTAAATATAGACGTAAAGGCAAAATGGATCAGGTCGAATTTGATGGATCAAGCCGACCATACAGAAGCCTTTTAAAAAAAAATAATTAGGCGATTGTGATGAACCAATGGGATTAAAACACCATCTAATACAGAATAAACTTATTTTTTAACTTTTACCATTAGCAAACAGAAAAAAATTTAATGATTTTAAAGGCATGTTTTGGCGCGAAAAATAAATGTTCTAGAAAAAATTTACCATCGGTATTTTTAAAAAAATGAAATCCGTAATATTGATGTAGAGGGAAGTGACTTTCCCTTAGGATTTTTTTTTGAAAAATTATAGTCCTCTGCAAGTGGTTTGATCCACAAACGGGCCCTCAGGAAAATTCGAAAAAATGGAGGTTTGGGGGAAAAATTCCCACAAGCAAAGGACTCATGGCAAAAATCTGAAACAAAGATATTTTGGTAGTAAAAACTCCACTCTTTCAGATGCCGCATTCAGTTTTACTTGAAACTCAAAATTTCAGAGTCTTTCAGGCAATCGTAAAAACCTGATCCATAACTGGTACTTTACTGAATAGATGTTACCCAACTTTGAAAAATTGATTTTAAAAAAATTAAAAATTAACTTTAAAATTGAAATTTTTTCAACTTTATGGAACGAAATTTCGAAATTCATGTTTTTTGATTTCTTGGACCATTTCTGGAGTTATTTCGACCTCACATATATCTGACTGGTAAAAATTGTAAATAGCAATTTTTCTTAAAAAATTTACGAATTTAACTCATTTTTGAAGAAGCCATGCAATAGAAAAATTTCATGGGATTTTCAACTAAAGGTGGGCCAAAAAAAATCCGACAACTTTCTTCTCATCGCCCATTCTACCAAGTCCCCCAGTTAAATTTCTGATTTAAATATTTTAGGGGAGGAGGGGGCGGCGGATTTAAAATTTTTCCTCTTAAAGTCAATTCTATGAAATAAGGTGGTGCATAAGCGCACCCAAAAAGCTCGCCAAAGAGATCTCTCATCATGAAAATGTGAAAAATAAATAGATACGTGTTTTTGCTTTTAAAGTTTAAAGTATGATTTTTCAATAAATTTCACACTCGTTTCGAATCAGTCAAATTTGATAAAATTCATGCCTTTGATTTTTCACCGATCTTTCAGCCAAATATCACTCATCGTGAGTGAAATTTATTTCACTGATTCAAAACGGTAGAATTCCCCCAAAAGCGAATGCAACTGATTCAGATTTAGAAAGTATCTACCTACCCATATTAATCGCCTATTCCCAAAAGTTCACAATTTTTACATTTTTCTTTGTTCAAAATCTGTTCATGTATCATCTGTCTGTTGAAATTGCCCCGACTATACATCTGAAATACCAGATTACTCAATTTTTTCAAAAATGTTTACCCCCATCACACCATTTTCCTCCAATTTAGCCCCTCCATTACAAAATTGGTGGATTTAAATTTTAAAATTTTAACAATAATGAAAATGGTACCGAAATCCATGTTTTTTTAACCTTCTCAAATTAATTTTTGATAGTCATTATATTGTACTCAAAAAAAAACCAAAAACTGTTTAAGGGAAATGAAGTGCGAAAATTTTTTTATTAAATTTTTTTCTTAAAATGCTGATTTTTTGACTCCTGAAATCCATTTCAATATAGATAAGGTATATATTGAATTTCTGAGAGTCAATTCATGAAAGATGTGACCAAAAATTGGGGACATGATGACCAAAATTTTTTGACTAGGTATCTAAATTGACAAGCCTAATACAGGTACCTAGGACTTTTTAAATATTTTTTTTAAAATGTAACAGAACATCTAAAACTTACAAAAACGTAGAATTCAATCATTTTTATTAGGTACTTTTCAATTTATAAGAAGTAGGATTAAAATTCAAATTTTTGACTTTATTTCGTAAAATACATATGGTAGGTATAAAAATGCACATTTATATCGCCACATGCACATGTATTCAGTTGAAATGGCACCTCGTGACGATGAGAATCGATTCAACATTTTAAATAGGTACCTAATTTCAAACCGATCACAAATTGTATTTTTGCCATCACTAAATTTCTTTTTGGAATTTAAAAAAATGACTAAGTAGAGAAAATTACCTATCCATACCTATCTCAAGGAATTGAATTTGGTTTGAAAATATCTCCAAAAATGAATTCAGGGGTCAATAAAAGTGAGCTTCAATATCTCGCTCGATGAAAAATTTTCATTTCGATTCCCCACCTCCCCACATCAAGGGTCGGCTTTTAGGTTTGGATCGAAATACCCCCAGTAATGAAAAATGAATTTCGGAAGTCAAAAAACACGGATTTCGATAGTCAATACCTCTCTCGATAAAGTTGGAAAATTTTCAAATTTAATTTCAACCCAATTTGTGAGTTTCGAATTTCGAGTTTGGGGTTTAAAAAACTTCGGAAATAAATTGAAAATCTTCAAAACTCCCTGAAAGGCAATTTAAACATTTTCTCAGCACTTTTTCCTTATTAGGTACCTATTTTTTGATGTATTTTTTAATCTGGTTCAACTTTTTGATCACCCTCCCCCCTCCTCCTTAAAAATGGAAAAAATTCGAAAAAAATATTTTTCGACTCAAAATTTTCCAAAAAATTGACTGATGAACCCAAAATTTCTGTTTTTTTTTTGAGATTTTAAAATTCGGGTGATGAATTAATTAAAAATTGGCCATTTTCTTTACCAAATAGGTACCTATCTAAAAATAAATAATAACTTTCTGATCAGAATAATAAATCTACCTACGTATACTCAGAAACTGTCTCTACAGTTCCAAAAAGGCAATCTCTTCTGTACATCAATAAAATCAACTCTACCTATTTACTAAAAAAGCCACATCGAATTTTCACACGAATCAAATAACCTCAGTATAATTTAAAATACAATGAGCAGCATCCCTCTTTTTTTCATAACAAATTATCTTATCTGCTCCGAACAATAAACAAACGATAAAAATTCTTTCAAAATTCATGTTTACGCGGAGTATAATTTTCGTGTAACAGCTGACGTATTTTTTTCTCATACAAGATCAAAATTCTTGCTCGATGGTCAAAGTACAAAAATGCTAAATTCGTTGTGAAAACATTAACGGTTCAAGATTCGTAGTAGAATGCGGAAAATGAAGCTGGCAAGACAGCTACGCTGCTGAAACGAATTGGTAAGTTATTTTATTCGTACCTGTAACCAGCTTTTAAATAATTTTAAACCATTTTTTTTCTTCGAAACTTCGAGTGCAATAATTAAGTTAATCGATATGTACGATACCTGCTTGTCAATCTATTTATTTATCTCATTCTAACACGTCAATACTTATCAAAAATGTCACTTGTACCACTCGAACTTTTTACACCTATATCTCGACTCTTATTTAATTTAAATTTAAATCCATTAATGGTTAAAATTTCTGCTCGCTATGAAAATTATCGTGTTTCGTGTAATTTGATTAAGTACTCGTATATTGTCATTAAGATAACAAAATTCTATTTACTTTTAATCGAGTGGTAAATTATTACTTGCGATATGAAATAATCGAGTCGATTAACTACGTGCACTGAGATGGCACCTGATTCGATATTTTTAATCGTTTAAAAATTAATATCGATTAAATCAGGTGAGTTTGAGATTTTTTCCAACTAAAAGCTCCTTTTCATTCGAAAAAATTCCGTTTGGTTTCTTAGTATTATTTTTTATCGAACCTCGAAATCGACTTTGTGCAGTGGTTCGGTCTAAAGTTCCATAGATAAAATTCCCATCGTGCCTACGTGCAAAAATGTCACAATTTTTTTAACATTCTCGTCTCGAACTTCTTTCAGATCAAAATGTTATTCGGTAAAGGAAATTTTCTGGTCGCTTCGACGTGCACCCAATGTCGTCGATTCACATCGATCGGATACACGAGACGAGGCGGATTTTTACCTTGTTTCAGAAACATTAGCTATAAAATCAACGGCAATCACGTAAGTCTGGTGCAAAATTTCTTATCTATACGGTCCGACGAGGCTAAATTTCATTAATTTTTTCCTAATCGATTTGCTTTATAAAAATAAATTAGATAAGATATTACAATATGTACTTGGAATAGGTACTCACTGAGGCCAAGGTGAGGTCGCCAAGATCCAAGGCCATCCAAGGGTTGAGACGGTTCAGTGATCGAGAAATTGAAGCGTTGCATAATCTCTGCTTTGTTTTTTCACTCAGGTGGAAATTTTCCGCGGAGATGCTCACAGGTTGCTGCAAACATCCACTCGACGCCCGGCCACTTTTTCTGATCGAAGTCAACTTAAATATGTGAGGAGATTGGTGGTCAAGTTGGGAAGTGCTGTGATAACTCGTGAGGATGAGCATGGAATAGCTTTAGGTCGACTGGCTTCCATAGTTGAACAGGTATCTGGAAACATTTCCTCTTGTTGAAGATGTCAGCTTATCTGAAAGACCATGCAATTTATAAATTTCGACGCCTTTTTAGGTCGCAGAATGCCAAATCGAAGGCAGAGAATGTATAATGGTCACCAGTGGTGCGGTGGCTTTTGGAAAGCAAAAGCTGACCGAGGAGTTGCTCATGTCTTTGAGCATGAGAGAGACTCTCTCACCGAAAGATAATAGACGAGAGGTGAGTTACTATAGTCGATTTTGAACATGAGGTAAATGGATTGTGATTCTAAAAGGGGTGGGGCAAAGGGGGGAGAAAAATAGGGTCAATTTTGATATATTTTACGAGTTTCAGTAAAATTCTGGATCTCTCTCCCAATTTACAGAATTTTTTTTGAATTTTCAAGATCTAAGATAAAATTTAGCAAAGAAGATGGAAGTTTTTTTTTTGAACTTGAAATCATATTTTAATAAATTTCACGAATTTTGATAAAATTTCAAACACTCTACCCCTGGGAATTTTTAATTTTTTTCAAATTTTCCAGATCTAGGAAAAAAGTATTGAAAGAGGGGCAAAGTGAAAAATTCTCAAATTGACGATTATAGAAGAGGAGGGGTTGGAACTTTAGGCACAAAGGGCAAATTTTGGTAAAATTTTGAACTTTTTTTCGTATGTACGACTTTAGGATACATTTTTGTATTTTCAGATTTAAGAAATAATTTAACGAAAGAAGGGAGGTGTAAGTAAATTTCAAAATGGCGAATGAAAAAAATTGTTTGAAATTTTTTTAAAATTTGAAAACAAGAAGAGAAAATTGTGTTTAATTTCACCTATTTTGGTAAAATTTTGAGCTTCCTGTTCCATTTTACAGTTTTGACTTCTTTCGGAGAAAATTCAGATAAAAAAAAAATGGTGGAAAATGGCGAGAGAAGGGGTTTTCCAGAACTTAACGACAGAAAAGAGTAAACTTTGATAAATTTCACAAATTTTGATAAAATTTTAAACTTTCTCCCAATTTACAAATTTTGGACTTTTTTGAATTTCCAAAACATTTAGCCAAGAGTAGAGGGGATTATCGACAGGACGATTGTAAAATGAAAGGATTTTTGAAAATTGAAGACAAAAAAGGGCAAATTTTAATAAATCTCACCAATTTTATGAACTTTTCTCAAAATTTATGCACAATTCTTGACCAGAGGAGCATCCAGAAATTATGTAAAGGAGGGGCTCAAATGTTGAGAAAAATGGCGGGGGGGGGGGGTCAAAATTCAATGAAAAAATGAAGTAATCTGTTATTTCAGTGGGGCTGGAGTAGTTGGAGTATTTTCAGTAGGCAAATAATTATATAGGTAGTCTACGGATTTGAGCGAATAAAAATTGAAAAATTACGAGATTTAATGATTTTTTTTAGTCAAAATTACTGATTTTTCCGATAAATGGGACATTGACTGAGAAATCAGTAATTTTTGACCGAAAAATCAGTGAAAAATCACTAAATTTCAATGAAAATTATTTTACTCATTAAAAAAGACAGAATTTTTGCAAATTCAACTGATTCAAATTTAGAGTGACATGTTTATTTTAAAAAAGTTACTAAAATATTGCCCGGCAAAGCGAGGGCGGAAATTAAAAAAAAAATCATACTCTTCTGTGACATTTACATGATAAAAAATCGCCTTCCCGAGCCGGAGGGGGGGCTGACTCCTCCGACACCCCCCTCCTTGAATGTGCCCCTGTTCTTGCCTTTTTTTTGAATTTTTTAAATTATGAAAAAACTTAATAAGAGAGATAGGGGATTTTTAGAACTAGAAGACAAAAAAAGGGCAAATTTCAATCAATCTCGCCAATTTTATGAACTCCACTCACAATTTACGTACAACTCTTGACCTTTTTTTTTTTAATTTTTAAATTATGAAAAAACTAAACCAGTAGGGAGGGTGAAAATTCTTGAAATAACTACTGTATAGAGAGAGAGGTAGAGAATTCTCAGAACTTCAAGACAAAAAGAGCTAATTTTTTGGTGAAATTTTAGGCCCTTTTCCCAAATTTACAACTTTTAAACAGAATTTTTCAAATCTACTACGAAAAAGTCAACGAAAGAGGGAGAGGGTGAAAATTCTCCAAATAAAATGAAAAGGATCAAATTTTGATTTATTTCATGAATTTTGAGCCTCCCTCTCAATTTAGGTACAATTTTTGGATTTTTTAGATAATCTAGAAAACAATTTTGCCAAAAACGAGAAGGGTGAATAAAATTTTCAAAAACCTTGTCGACTTGATTCAATTTTTAAAAAAATGTCAAGCATCGAGAAATTTTTGAAATCTTTAATTTTGATCGTTTTCTATTCTGAAATCTGATTTTGGAAGAATCAGAAGTGGCTCGGAGGTACGAAGGGGAAAGGGGGCAATACCACGAATCTTTCTCACTAATTTTTTATTTCAGCAAATTATATTTTTCTGAATTTTTAAAATATTCCTCAGAATTTCAAAATTATTTTCCACTTCTCCAAAATCTACAGAAATGTAAGAATGAAAATTCAAAACTCCGAATACTCTTCAAAGTCGAAAATAATTTTTAAAAATACGTGAAAAACACAAAACTCCAAAGCATATCTCCCATCATCAAACCTCCCAATTTCCCTCTAAACCATTCCATTAAATAAATCAATTATTAATTTCAAGAACGCTGTCACTCTGCTGGAGCCTCGTGCCGCCGCAGCCGTCGGCCAATCCGGACTGATGTCCCTGTACGAAGCTATGTTTGCTCAATACGGCGTAAAAGTTGCTCAAGTATGCATCTCTCTTTCTTTTCACGTTCTCCTATAATTACACCGGGCTTTACTACGGCTTCATTTGCACACCATCTATTCCCCTCGCTCTTCACGGCTGCAATTCTTTTTCTGTATAGGTTTTAGTCACAAAACCCGATTTTTATAACGAAGAAACACGCCGAAATTTATTCAGCACGCTGAGCGAATTAATTAGTTTAAATATCGTTCCTATTATTAACACCAACGATGCAGTTACACCGCCTCCGCAAAACGATGTCCTGCCTCCTGGCGCAAAAAAGGTACCTCAAAGTCTACAAATTACATTTTCAATTTGACCTCGAATTTTATGTTTTTTTATGGTTTCATCGCAGGTGATCGCTCTTAAGGATAATGACAGCTTGGCAGCCAGATTGGCAGCAGAAATGCAGGCTGATTTGCTTATTTTGATGTCCGACGTCGATGGTATCTATACAGCTCCTCCTTCTCAAGAAGGGGCCAAAATGTTGTCTACTTTTACCCAAGGCATGCAACATGAAATAAAATTCGGTAAGAAGTCCAGCGTGGGAACTGGAGGAATGGATTCCAAAGTAAGTGATAAATGGGCCATTACAAAATTCGAGGGGTGAAAATGGATTTTTCATGAGATTCTCTTCGACAGGTCGAGTCAGCCTTGTTCGCTTTAGATCATGGGGTTGGTGTTGTCATATGTAATGGTATGCAAGAAAAAGCAGTTAAGCATATTTTAGCTGGACGTAGACTTGGTACATTCTTCACTGAAAATGTCGATACTAACAGGACACCGGTTGAACATCTCGCCGAAGATGGTAAAAAATCACTATTTTGCACCAGGATATCCCAATAATTCATTATTCTCATCGAAATGGTATTTTAGCCAGAACTGGCAGCAGAATACTGCAGGGTTTGGAACCTGCAGAAAGGGCATTCGCCATTGACAACATGGCAGATCTGCTTATCAAAAGACAACCCGAAATTTTGGACGCCAACTCGAAAGATTTAGAAGAAGCGAGCAAGAGTGGTTTGGCAAAACCATTGCTTTCAAGATTATCTCTGAATCCAGCTAAACTCAAAAGCTTGTCGACAGGTTTGTGATAAATTCATTTGAGCTTTTTTCGAAGTCCTCGTCAATTCGTCATGGGCTTTTAAATTTTCAGAAATAGTCTAGGTATGCGAATTTGGAAACTCGAGTCTCCAATCTGATTATTTTATAGGTCTGAAACAAATTGCTGAAAGCAGCCATCAAAATGTAGGCAGAGTTCTGCGCAGAACCAAGTTAGCAGATGGGTTGAATTTGAAACAGATCACAGTTCCTATTGGTGTTCTATTGGTCATTTTTGAATCCAGACCGGACTGTTTACCTCAAGTAAGTTCGTCGTTGTATTATTACATACTTTTCTTGATATATTATGAGTGCATTTTTATCAAGTTTTTATTTTTTTTATTCGTATTTCTCCCAAGTTTTTGAGTTTTACATGAAAAATTGGTCACTATTAGGTTTGTTATTATTTAATTTGAAAGAACGCGAAGAAAAATTGATTAAATTGTTTCTTTCAAAAAGTAATTTAGGAGGGAAAAAATGGAAAATTGAGCCCCACGGAGTATTCGAAGCCTCTGAATTATTTCCTGGGATCAAATATAGCATCACAATTCATGTTTCTGACCTTCGTAATTCAATTTTAGTATAATTTTATCAAAGAAACGAAAGGGGTCTTCAAATGGGTGCAAATTGAGAATTTTTCAGAACTATCGAGTAAAGTTTCGAAATAGATGTTTTTTAATTTTCGAGTCTATTTCTGGGAGTATTTCCTTCCAAAAAATAAAAAGGACTTCAGAGCCTAAAATTGAAAATTTTTGAAGTATGTGTGTAAGTATCAGAATGCATGTTTTTTGACCCCAAAATTAATTTTTGGATGATTTTTATCGATAAGCTAAATCCTAATCCCCGTAGCTCTGACTAGTGAGACCTTTGACTATAGTCTGTTCTTTTTAACGTGAGCCCTGAAATTTTTCAGATGTTGCCAAATATGTAGCGTTGATATGATGTTTTGTTGGTAAACTATAATTTTTTTAAGAAAATGACAACCGCGTACGTTTTTCAAGGCTTCCCATTGGCCATTTTTTTTTGTTTATGAAATCTTAGGGCTCACGTTAAAAAAAACAGACTATAAGTCTGGGACTGAGGGAGATGGTAAAAATCAAAATTTTCCAACACTACCAAAAAAAAAAACGAAAAAAATACTCCAAGCAGCAGGCAGGTAGGAACGATAGGAAGGTGTCAAAATTGAAAATTTTCAAAAACTATCCAGCAAGATTGAAAATTTATGTGATTTTACTTCTAAAATTCATTTTTCAGGGGTCATTTTGACCCCTAAACTCAAACCGTGATCTCCTCGGGCATAAGCGTCACCGGACTTTCTTAATAGTGTGCCAAATCTTGAGGGAGAGGGATGAATGATTATTCGCTCAAATTCGAAAAAACTATCGATGTTCAATTTTATGCAATTTCGCATTTTCTCAACATTTATTTGAATTTCGAATTTTCTTAAAGATTTTTCCAATTTAGAATTTCTTGACATTTTTTTCCAAATGAAGACCAATTTAATTATTAACTAAGCATACACTCTCATTTTTGAATCAGTGAAATTTATCAAAAAACACTGAAAAACAGACAAAATTACAGCACAGTAATAAATCTGTGAAAAATTTTTCATTGAAAGCGGGTCAGTGAAAGAAAATCACGGGAAATCAGTGAAAATTCACTGAAAACACAGTGATATTTATGAAATTTACTGAAAAATCTGTGAAATTATTTGAATAATCAGTGAAAAATCACTGAAAATCAATGACTTTTCACTGATTTGGAATAAGAGAACATAAATTCGAAAAACTCAATCTAGGTGTAAATTTTTTTCATTTTTTTGATTTCATGCTAGAAGTTTTGTCGTCATCTTCCAGTGAGAAAAAAAAAGAAAAAAAATTACTCCTAGGCTCCATTTCCTATTTTTATGGTTTTTAGACTTTCCTAGATGTACCTATTACTAGTATTAATTAGATTTCTTGGATTCATTTTAAATTATTTTCGACTTCAAAATTTTTCTCGAGTTCTCAAATTTTTTACAATTTTTTAACAATATTTCCAAATTCCAAGTTTAATTTTCTTCAAAATTATACCTACTCGTAAGCAGGTACAAAAATTTTGAAAATATTTAAACTCTTAAAAAATGTAGATAAAATTTTACTTACATTTTTTTTTAAATTGAGAAAATGGCAAAACTTGGAAAAATTTTGAGAAAATTTTATGTGGAATTTTTTAAAATAAATTGAGAAAATGAGAGATTTAGGAAAAAATTCTTAGAAAATTTATTTTTGTTTATGGATTATACGGACTTCAATTTTTTCATTTCTAGACTATTTCGTAATTTTCGTTAGTAAATCTGGCCTTGGAAAACAACAAGTGCCCCACACGAAACAAAATCGTCTCACCCTGAAGAAATATTTCGACTTTGGTGAATTTTACAAAAAATTAATTAGAAGGTGTCCAGGCACATTCTGCATCTTTGGGGGTAACGCCTATGCCCTAGGGTAGGAAAAGAAAGCTGAAAACAAAACAAAATGTTTACTTTTGTCAAATTTTTGATCTCAATCCTACACCCCAGTTACGTAATAACGATTTGGGTAAGAGTTAAATTAACTCGAGAAATGGATTTTGGGGTCAAAAAACATGCATTTTGATACCTCACTCAATAATTTTTTAATTTTGGAACATCATTTCCACCCTCGGAAATCTTGTTTTTGAGGGGGGAGGGGGGTGACCCTGGAAATGAACTCAGAAAGTAAATCAACAGAGATTTCAATACCATAATCTACCTATATTTTTTTTACCTTGACCTCTCCCTCGCCCCTTGGATCCTAGTTCGGAATTAAAGTAAAAATGAACACAAAAATCGATTTAAGCAGATGCTCTTCATTAATTCAATTTCTCATTTTACCAATTTAAAAATCAATTACATCTCCTCAATTTCTCATTCAAGTAATACCCTCCGCTTTTCCCGCAGGTGGCAGCCTTAGCCCTCAGTTCAGCCAACGGCCTCCTTCTGAAAGGTGGCAAAGAAGCATCGCACAGTAATAAAATGCTCATGGACGTGGTCAAAGAAGCTCTGGACACCGTCGGAGCAGCAAAATCAATGTCATTGGTATCAACTCGAGAAGAAATCAGCGATTTGCTATCGATGGAGAAGCACATTGATTTGATCATCCCTCGAGGATCCAGCGACCTCGTAAGAAGCATTCAAGAACGAAGCAATCATATACCAGTTCTCGGCCACGCCGAAGGTGTCTGTCACGTTTATGTCGACAAAGATGCCAGTTTCCAAAAAGCAATCAAAATAGGTAATTTAATATTTTTGAACTCAAAAATTGATAAAAAAAAATTTTCTTCGAGGTAAAATATTGATTCACGTTTTCATCTTGGATTTATTCATACTTATTCCACTTGCAGTCAAAGACTCCAAATGTGATTACCCAGCAGCTTGTAATGCCATGGAAACTCTCCTGATCCACGAAGACCTTCTAAATGGTCCATTCTTTACCGATGTTTGCCAAATGCTCAAGGAAGAAGGCGTAAGAGTCAATTTTAGGACCACTAAACAAAAATTGGCAGGTATGAGACCAGCTTAATTCAAACAACTTTATTTTATCTAGGTAAAAATCTACGCTGGACCTACTCTATCAAAGAAACTAACCTTTGGACCACCACCAGTCCAGAAACTTAAACACGAGTATGGATCTTTGGAATGTGCTATTGAAATTGTCAAAGATTTAAAGGACGCTATTTCACATATCAACACTTATGGTAGCAGTCATACTGACGTCATTGTTACCGAAAATGGTCAGTTCAACTTCAATTTGCAATTTTACTTTAATTAAAAACCTATACCTCATTGTAAAATAATTTATAAAACTCACCATCAATTTTTTCGTCGACAGAGGAAAGCGCAACTCGATTCCAAAGGGATGTGGACAGTGCTTGCGTATTCCACAATGCCAGTTCCAGATTCGCTGACGGATACAGATTCGGATTAGGTAAATTGGTTTTTTTTGCATAAAGTAACATTCTGATAACGATGACTGCCATTTTCGATATTTAATTACAGGTGCCGAAGTTGGAATCAGTACTACGAGAATCCATGCCCGAGGTCCAGTCGGAGTTGAAGGATTGTTGACCACCAAATGGGTACTGTCGGGAGACGGCCATGCTGCTGCTGAATTTTCGGATGGAAGTCGCCAATTCGTGCACGAGCAGTTACCAATTTCTTAAACCTATTTGTAAAAAAAAAACAGTATTTATGTAATAATTTATAAATATGGTAAATTCATCGTATTGTAATATGACTTAAGCAAATACCTATTAAATATTTATTGTACTTAATCTAAATGAGATTTCGATTTTTGAAAAGTGTTTGTTCTCTATAAAACCTTCGCACTTCCGCAGTTAAAATTCAAGCTGCCTAAGTTGAATAGTTGATACCTATCTCAAATGACGAATTTAAAAAAAATTCAAAATCTTTTTTTTTTCAACACAAATACGATAGGTAAATACCTACTACTCAAGTATTTTTGAAAAAAATTAAAATGAGGATTTTTAATCAAGCTTGATGAAACGTAGATCCCTACCAAATATCGACCTCTTGAATCCAAATTTGACTATTTTCAGTAGTTTTAATGTTTTAAAGACTCCTGCTCACACTTTAGATTTTCTTAATAAGTTCGAATTTCTCCAGAAGGCACCCAAATTACCTTGGGGAGCTAAGAATCACGTTCTCGCTTCTTTTTGATTAGCTATGTAAATGAGAAAATTCACCACTGACTCGATTTCGAGGAGACACTTCAAATAGGTACGGTACCTATGTATTTGGCATCGGCTATTAAATTGGAAAAAATTTGATACAGATGATCGAAAAGGATCAAATCACAGATCACAGAGCTATCAAATCAAGCAGTGCTCGTCACCGATGAACCACTAGCTCAAATCCAAATTTATTCCAAGTTCACCTTTTTTCAACTCCGATTTTTTCCAAATTCTTTAATTCTAAATTTTTTCAAAGCTGTAATTCGAAAATTTTTTCCATCAATAAAATTTTAAATGTTCTCAAATTTAATGTTATTCTAATTTCCAAGTTCAAATTTTTTCAACTCAAAATTTCTTCGATTTCTTCAGTTCCATTTTTTTTGAAATTTTTCCAACAGTAAAATTTTTTCAAACTTTAATTTTCTCAACATTTTTCCAATTTTGGTTTTTTTAATTTCACACTTTTCAATTTTTTCCCCTATTATGGAGCGGAAAAAATTTTGAAAAAAAGGAAGTTGAGAAATTTTTTAAATGAAATTAAAGTTGAAAAAAATTGAGAAATTTTTTTAAATCATTGGAACCAAGGGAGAAATTTTTAAAAATGAAGTTGAAAAAATTTTCAACAATTCAAGTTGGAAAAATGTGGAGAAAATTTAAATTAAAAAAAATAATGCTGGAAAAAATTTAGTATTGAAAATTTTTTCAGTTTTGCCCATAAGTGAGTTTAGGGTGGGTCCTGGGAGGGATTTGCCCTTTTAAAAATTAAATTAGTCGCCCCCTCCCAAAAAAAATCGTGTTTATGCCCATTGAGCATTATTTTCATTATCTAAATTAATGTTTGAAAATAATCTCATTTCATTGGACGATTTTTTTCGAAAAAAAGATAGGTAAGTAGGTAGATATTGATTAAGAAATTAAAAGTTAAGCTTATGAAAAATGCAAACATTTTTTTGTTTGTTTTTTTTTTTACTCAAAAAAATCTACCATTCATTTTTTTGTAAAAAAGGTTTTCAGTTGAAATTATTTTAGCCAATTTTTCAACTTTGATTTTCCGCTGACTCAAAATTAACGTATACTTACAATAATTCTTAGGGTTCTTAGGCCTGTTTGGGCCCAGTTCTTGTTTCATTCTGTTTGTGCTTTTGTTTTGCTGTTTCGTTCTTGATAAAAACGTTTTTTCCTTTTTTTTGTTGCTTTTTAACATCTGAAGTGACCTAGAGCTTGCCATCCCCCTCCTTCAAATCCATAACCCTAAATCCGCCTATGACGTTGATTTCTTTAAAAAATTTCAACTTCATATTTTTAAAATTTTTTCCTAATCAAAAACTGTTTCCAATCATTTTAAAATTTTTCTTCAATTTTTTTCAACTCTAAGATCTTTCCAATTCGAGATTTCTTAAAATTCCTTCCTATTTCGAATTGTTCAAAAAAATTCGACTTCGTGTTTTTTAAAATTTCTTCCAACTCGTTGAGTAATTGGAAGAAATTAAAAAAATAATGGAATATGTAATCAATTAATCATCAATAAAACCTTCATCACTTCAAAAAAAAAATACAAACATGAAATCAAAAAAATTTTTAAATCAAAGTGGGAAAAATTTTCAGAAAAATTTAAATATTAAATTACCTGAAAAAATTACAGGTAGAATTATTTTACAATTGGGTACAGCTTTGAAAAAAATCTAGAATTACGAAAATTGAAGGAAATTTAGAGTTGACAACAGTTGATCTTCGGATAAATTTGGACTTGGATCGTTGGATCGTCGAAATCAGTCAAAATCTCATTTGTGTCAAAATTGTTTAAGAGCGAACCTTAGGTTAGCTGCTTAACTTAATGTCCAAGTAAGACCTCTTGAACCCAAAATTGATCATTTCCGGCCATTCTGGAGCATTTTTCTCAATTTGGTAAATAACTGATTAATTTAACACCTTTTCCAGAATTCTGTACTACTTTTTTTTAAATGTCATTTCCTCTGAATATAAATTTCATGTTATTAGGTATAATTTTTCTTTTGGTGTAAAAAGGTTATAAGTATTTTAGATTTCTTCGTTTATATTTTAAAATTATTTTGTTTGTAAATTTTGGTGTTTGTTGCCTTTTTTTATAGCATTTAGTAGACAATGACACATTGCTAAACTTTCCTAGTAAAATTTTGCACGAATATCAGTAGTATTTTTTTTTAAAGTAGGGAACACTTCTATGGCTATTTTTGGGATCTTTAAAGTGCGAGATTCAGCTTTCAAAGTTCAAACCAGGATTTTACGGTCAAATTTTTAAAGGAATTTTAGGAAAAAAACAAAAATTATTTTTACAGCTTACCTCTCCCCACTTCCCCTCCTTCTAGAATTCACGTTACCGACTACCATACATTTTATATCAAATTATGAATAAAAAATGCACTAAAAAATTCTCCATTGGTCTCAGAATTTTAATGTAAATAAAAATAAATCATAAACAAAATTGAAAACACACATACAAAAGGGAAAAGGAGAAAAGAAAAACCTACAAAAGAGTAAAACTGGTTTCTTCAGTGAATACATTGATGGAAGATTGTACAGGAGGGAAAGAGGGGGATATTTCTACATTGTTGTTTTTTCGTTTTTTCTCGTTATCAACGTTGAACAAAATGCACATGCTAGCAGCCATGCATCGTTTACCTTCTACGGTCGTAAATCTTTGGAATGAAATCTTCGAAGAAAACCAAATAAACGGAATAATTCACCAAACCGAAAAGAATCATATATTTTCGCATCGAACATAAAAAGCACAGAACGAAAAACTGTACGAACAATCTGAATATCGAACTTACACGAGATCACAGATGAAATCATAAGAACGGAAAATATGAATAACTATATAATAACGTAACGAATAACGGTTTATATCTGGTGAACGAAATGAGTCTTTGTTGAGCCAAAACATCAAAGGTAAGGAAGAATACATTCTTTCTTCTGACGCTCCCCCTTTTTGGCGAATCTATGAAATAAACTTTGTACAAATAAACTTATCGTTAAACGTAAAGGAACTGATTAATAAATGAATATATAGAATATCACACTCGAGGTAAAAATTGAGATCAAGTGTTCACGATTAAATCTAGAAATTTTGAACCATAAAAATAAGGAACTTCGATATGTAAATAATCTGAATACGAAGTTGTTATCTTAACGAGTAAATATAAAATGAACGAGAAAAAAAAATTCACATAACATCAAATGAATTATTAATAATAGTAACGAAATATCTGTTTTTAACTTCGATTTAATTCATCGAAAGTCATAAAGGAACGAAAAATGTGCTTCTTTAGAAGAATTCTGAAACAAATAAAGTAACAAGTGATTGTTGTATTATGAGTATATCGGAGTTGTATCTGTATTAGTCAAGCTGTCGAAAAGCGGTTAGTATGCGTTAGTTATAAGCTGTTTTGGAGACGACATTGTCTCTGAATCGAGTAAATTGTTCTCTAGCTAACGCTTTCGTGAGTCCGTCAGCTAGCTGATCATATGTCGGTACCCAGCGTATTTCGACGTTTCGTTTGATGGCTTCAAAGCGCACATAGAAATAGCAATAATTTTACGATATGTTTTAATGACTGGGAATCCTCTGATTTCGCCATCTTTATGGCAGAGGTATTATCTTCTAACAGTATAGGCGTAATATCAATATGTAATAGCCGTTTAACCATCTCTTTAATGGCTACAGTTTCTCGACATGCTAACGATAATGCTACGAATTCTGCTTCAGCTGTGGAAAGGGCGACATGCGATTGTTTTTTTGTTCGCCATTGTATGATATCACCAAGGATTTCAGTATAAAACCAGTGGTGGATTTTCCGTGTTCATCGTTCGTGCCGAGAGAGGCATCGGCATAGCATACGATTTGATCTGTAGAACCTGTATATTTTAAACCCCAACTGATTGTACCTTTAATGTATCTGAGTATTCGGACGAGAGAGTAATAATCATCTATTGTGTAATTCGATTGTCTTCGACTAATCTTATTAACGGCATAGGCGATATCTGGTCGTGTGCCATTTGCGAGGTATAAGAGTGAACCTGTCACTTCCTTAAAATGGCATTTGAGCTTCAAAATTTTCAAGCGAGTTTTCGGCTTTTAACGGAGTCTTTTTACTAGCTTCGTTAGTCATAATCGGTGTGTCAATCGGAAAACTGTCTGACATTTGGAAGCGATCGAGTATGTTTAAAGCAAACTGTGTTTGATGAATGAATAAAGTTTTGCGATTCATGTCGCGAATAATTTCTAGTCCTAAAAATAGCGATGGAAAACCGAGATCTTTTATGTCAAAAATATTCGCGAGTTGTTTCTTTACTTCAACGATTTTATCTGGGCAATTTCCAATCAAGAGCATATCGTCTACGTACAATAGCAGCAAAATAAATCGATGAGAGTTACGCCATAGAAAAATACATGATTGAAATGGATATAATACGAATTTTAGTTTTTTGCATTTCTGTTTTTAACTTTAAGTACCATCTTTTGGAACTGACGTATAATCCATAGAGAGCTTTATTGATTTGGCATACTTTCTTTTTGATCAACTTTTTTCCCTATTAGGGTAACCTTCGGGTATATTCATGTATATAACTTTTTCTAGATCACCGTGGAGAAAAGCGGTAGTTACATCGAGTTGATGCAGTTCAAGACCATATTTGTTCGCTATCGAGAGAAAGAACCTGACATCGACTACCCGAGCGAACTGGAGAATATGTTTCAGACAAGTCATATATTGTTTTATCGCCACAACCTTTGGCTACCAATCGTGCTTTAAACTTTATGTAATCCGATTTTTCAGCTTTGCATTTGAAAACCCAACCAGAATTCAAGATCGGGGTATTTTTCGGTAAGTATCTCTGTCGATCAGAATCCAGGTCTGATTTTTGTCTTGTGATTTAAGTTCAGATTGAGCTGCTTTTAACCAATTGGTTTTGTATGGACTTTTCATTGCTTCTTTAAAAGTTTTTTGGTTCGATTAGAGCTAATTTGGATCGGGTTAAAGTTTGATCGGAATCTGTATGAAATGCATGAAATGAGCTGGGTTTGTTTTCATCTAAGTTTGTTAAATTTGAATTTAAGTCTCTAATAAACGATTCGCGTACGAGATTGTCATTTTCATTGTTTTTACCTTTTTGAACGATCGATTCGATATAGTTATTTTCCAACATAGATTGGAATCTAGTAAATTAGCCGAAATAGAGCTGTCATCGAACGGAGAATCTTCAATGTATATTGAGAAAGTACCTAAATTGGCATTAGCTGTATCGTTTTTATCGGTATCTGCGAATGGATTCGATTGACCATTCTTCGTCTGGTTTTTGAGGTGTGAATGAACCGGATGTGAGAGCGTTGTCAGCGTTTTTAGGATAAAAATCTTTATATACTTTGGATTCGATAAATACGACATTCTGAGATCTGAGGATTTTTCCTGTAGCGGGTTGGATAATTACGTAATGCGTGTCCGCGCAATGCACGAGAAAACCTCTTACAGCCCTATCTGCGATTTTCTGACCTGCTGTAGGAGCTGAGTGTACGTACGCTAGGCATCCAAATCTTTTGATATACTTTAACGAAGTTTTTCTGTTATGAAAAAGTTCGAATGGAGTCTGAAATTTTATGGCTTTTCGAGGCGTGCGATTATAGATGTCAACTGCATAACTAATGCGTAGGCCCAAAGAGTATCGGGGAAACCTGAACTGATCATTAATACACGCGTAATTGTCATTATATCACGGTTGTACTTTTCTGCCGTACCATTCAAATTTGACGACAGCGGGGGCGATGTTTGAACTGATATTTTCTCACGATCGATTATTTCTTTCATCTCTTTTGTTGAATATTCCGTACCATTGTCTCGTCTTATGAACCCAATTTTAGCGTTAGGTCCTCTAATTTTACGAATCTGTTTTAAGAAATTTTCAAAGGCGAGATGTACGAGTCGTTTTTCTGTCAGCGGAGTTGAAATTGCATATCTGGTAGCATCATCGACAAATGAAATTATATATTTAGCGTTATGCTTGAACGTTGGTGGGTCTATCGGGCCCATAAGATCTGAATGTATACCATGTAATGGTTCTGTACATCTTTCACGTTCGTATTGTTAGGTAAAGACGTGGATTTTGCTATTTTTGCAGTCCGGGCAGTTTAGTATATCATCAGAGAATTTAACGTTTTGTAGCTGAGGTATTGTTTTTGCGGCATATTCTAAATACGATTTTGACGCATGTCCGAGTCGAAGATGCCATAAATATCCGATAGATTTTCTGAGCTGTGTTTATTTTCGTTTAGCTATGTTTTTAACATCTGTGATGTTCATTTCTGCTTCTGCATTTAGTATTTCTTTAACGCTTCTGTGCTATCTATATCTGTATAGTCGAAAGTTAGCTGTTTTGCATAATCGTGATCGGTATGTATTTTAGGAGCAAGATCGGGTTGATTTGGTTGAATATCAGATTTGTTGTTTATTGAATTACTCCCCCTCTTTACAGCTTTGGTATCGGTACTCTTATTATCAACGGTTTCAGTAGCGAATGAACCTGTTTGAGAATTTATCGGAAAATTTAACCACCAGAACTGACCATCATACGATCCTGATCTGATTATATCACCTGTACTGTCGAATATTTTAACGCTAGTATTGTCTAGTTCGATTCTAGCGCCCTTATTTACAAAATGACGGAAAGAAAGTAGACATTTAGCGAGATTAGGCGAGTAATATACGTTCTTTATAACGATTGATTTACCAGAATCGCGTTGAGTGATTAAGTCACCAACGTGAGTAATATTAAGCCTCGTACGTCTATCTGCACCTAGAACTGATAGCGATTGAATTTTGCGTACGTTAGTTAGGCTGTCTAAATTTGTCACAAAGTGCTCATCAGCACCGGAAATCGGCCAAGAATTTGTAGCAAGCGTTAAGTGGATTTAGCGGATTATTTGATCTGATATTATCGGTTGACTTACCCGGTTGATTATCTAAACCATCGTTAGAATCGTGTGCGGTTTCGGCGGAATGTGCTGCGGCTGTTCGCTGTGTATTCACATTTGGATTCGGGTTCGTGGCCGCTGTTCCTTGATTTGGTTGAGGGATCGGGGCACGTCTGAACGTCTGTACAGGTCGTCGATTGTTGTTCTTCTGGATGGCGTCGTTCGAACGATTACGTTGCGTGAAAGAATATTGACGATGATCGGAATATTGGCGATTGTCGTTCTGCTGATTCGACGCTGTGGGATGAGGACAATTCCACCCTTGATGATCCGTCGTTTGTTGGAGACAGTTGTAACATCTCCACGTATTTGACCGGCAATTTCTCCAGCTGTGGTTGTTTCGGCCGCAACGGGTACAATGTTGATAGTTCGAAGTCGAATTTTGTGTCGTCGAGTGCCCACGGTTGTTGAAATTGTTGTTCGATCTACCTTGACCTCTTCCATATCTCGCTGGTTTTCGAAAATTATTTCCTCGGTAATTAGAGTGCGATGAGTTTGCGTGAGCTACATTAGCGATGGCGAGTTGATTTGATTGACTGGAGCCGGCACGTGCTGATATTTCTTTTCGTTGGATCTCGGCGGCGCGAAGAGCTTCTTTTGCTGCACGAAAGGTCCGATCGGCGTCTTGGTTGAAAGTTATTACGGCTTCCGGATACACGGAGGAGATGGCGGCAATAAAATTATCGATTACATCTTTATCGTTGATGTTTTCATCGTATCTCCTTGCTACCTCCTCTTCTTTTTCAAATCGAGCGATAAAGTTGTCGGCGCGTTCTGTAGGCCCCATTGTTATAACATTGAAGCCGCGTCGAATGGCGAAGCGTTTGTTCGAAAATACGGGTTTACATTTTTCGGTGAGTTTGCTCATGATTGCAGCTGGATTCGGCTCTATTGCAACGGAATTCTTGAGTTTGTCCGAAACTCTGGTTAGAAGGAAGGCTTTGACATATCGAGCTCCTTTCTGTATGTATCGTTTTTTCTGCGCTTTCGGTATTGCGTGAGTTTTCTGGTTTTAACATGTGTGAGAGGTTCGCCGCGTAAAGTTCATTTTCCACAATCGTTTTCCACGAATTGAACTGTGTGTCTTCTGACAACACGTAAATCGGAATTGCGGCGATGTTGGTATTAGGTAACGCTGGAGGAGGTGTGGAGCTGGTTGAGCGAATGAATACTGTAGCGGAATGTACATTGGAGTCGACTGAGGATTCGTAATCGTAACCTTCGGCGGTGTTTGCGTAGTCGCAGATATATTTATTGTCGCCGTTGATTGAGTGGTGTTGGTACTCGTTGAAACCGTAGTTGACGGTATAGGCGTTTGACGTCGTCGTTTTGGTTTGACTGCTTGTAGATACGGTTGACGTTACAGTCGTCGTAATGGGGGCCGTTGTTATGGTAGACGTCACTGGAGCGGTTGTAACGATAGTTGGCCTTGGATTTATGATATTACCCATCGGAGCGATAATTCTCGGAGTATTTATTCCGGTCGTCGCTAGGCGTACAACGTTCGGTGGACGTATTGGTACGTTGGCTGTTGTCACGAACTGCGAGGTCGACGGAACTGGCATAAATCTTGGCATACCCATGTTCATGTACCCATAAGGTGCATTGGAGGGTAAAAGTTTGCCACGTACGGATTAAAATACGGATTAACTGGGTATGCCCGGTGGCGGACGCACGTGTGAGGACGTCGACGCGGAGTCAGAGTCCGAATCTTCGATCCGTATAATGTTATCGTTATCGTTGGACATTCTTACGTGGATGATTGAAACCGGTACGCTTTCTGCTACCACTTTGGAATGAAATCTTCGAAGAAAACCAAATAAACGGAATAATTCACCAAACCGAAAAGAATCATATATTTTCGCATCGAACATAAAAAGCACAGAACGAAAAACTGTACGAACAATCTGAATATCGAACTTACACGAGATCACAGATGAAATCATAAGAACGGAAAATATGAATAACTATATAATAACGTAACGAATAACGGTTTATATCTGGTGAACGAAATGAGTCTTTGTTGAGCCAAAACATCAAAGGTAAGGAAGAATACATTCTTTCTTCTGACGTAAATAGTATTCTGTTTTAGTGTTGTAGAATTCAGTATTATCTATTTCCGTTAACATTTTTACTCTCGAAGCACGTTTCAACGTTCTTATCAAAATTGAATTTACACGGATACGCGGATAGCTCACCAGTTCAAAGTTTAACGTCTTCAGATACTGATTCAATTAATTACCACGCATCTTCATCAGTTGTGATAACAAAAACTGTCAGCATTTTGATCCAGTTGGATATCTCGATAAGAAAATTCTCATCACGAGTCACTCAAGGTAAGTAAACTCTCAATCAGACTAGAAATTCTACATCAAACTCAACCATCTTTATCAATTTGTTAACTTACTTTCGACGTTACAGAAACGTGTAAAATGGCTGTATGCAGCGATGTCGACGATTTCGAAAACGACTCGTTTTTCAGTAATCTTTCCACGGACGACGACCATTCCTACGATGATTCTTCTGATGTCGAATCAGACGACGACAATCTATCCATCGAAGATAAAAAATCGTGGAACCTGATTACTTCGATGAGTGCAGAAGAACTTAATCATAAAACACGCAGTGATAAGAAACTCAAAAAGCTACTACGAAGAAGTATGTACAAAGACATTTCGATAAAAGTCGATTCAGATATTTACGAACTGGATCGAATAGAATTAGCTTTGAAATCAGACTACTTCGAAAAACTATTCACCGGCGATTTCGATCAATCAGAAAACCATTATTTGGAAATTCAAACCATCGATACGGATACTTTTTACATCATCGTCGATATAATTTACGGAGTACGTGAATTAAAATCTGTCCTGAACATTGAAAACTTCGCTTCGTTATTATTAGCCATGGATTATTTGCAAATGGAAATAGATCTGAAAGTTTTCAACGATTTTCTCACCAAGAACTTAAAAGTGCGATTATCACACTTCTCTGGTATTTGCAGATTGATCATCTCCATCGAAGACAATCCGAACTTCACGTATTTACTACCAACTATTTATCAATATTTTTCCATTCATTTGATCGAAGCTCTAAATTGTCAAGAATTCCTGTCTGTGCGTTTTGACCAACTCGTGAAGATCATCAGTCGGAATCGGTTCCCGAGATATACCAAGGAAAAACGTAAAATTGCTCGAATCTGCACCGAATGGATCTGCGTCGATATTGAAAACAGACTACCTCATATGACAGATCTTGTAAACGCAGCCAAATTCAGATATAATTTCGATTTCAGAATAGACGAAAGAAGCATGAACGCGAAATTTTTACTCGAGATTGACGACCAGGTCAAACAGAAGAAGGAAATGGAACGATATTTTAATAATTTGTTGAATCAGAATGGACAAATTGATCCTGGTGAGTGAATTTGAATCAATCTGGGCATAATTTTTGGTTCGAAATTATCGATAGAGCAGGGAAGAAATAATTTTAATTTAAAGTCAAATTGCATTAAAACTAAAAGCTTCCAATTCTGATATCAGGCTGAAAAAATAGTATTTTATGTAACAAGGGAATAAAGTGATTTTCGACGAATTTTGAGGGTTATTTCACGAGCGAAGCGAGGGAAATAGCTCAAAATTGTCGAAAATCACTTTATTCTCGAGTTGCATACGATATTTTTCGTCATAGCGGGAATAAAACGCGAGTTTAAGTATTCGAGCAATTCGCGAGAGGGAATAAAGTAGCACTTTATTCCCGCTATGACGAAAATTCATTTTTTGAAAATTGTGAATTTATTCTATTGAGAAATAATATAGAGTAATGAAATGAACGATACGATTTTTGAGAAATTTCCACCTCGTGTCAATAATTTGAAAATTTCTATTTCTACAGCTGATTATTGACTGAATTTTCACTTAAATACAGCTCGAAATGAAAAAATAACTTCTTGTGACGTTAAAAGGTTTACTAACCTAATTTTGTTCGAATTTTCCACTTTCCATGAAATGTTGTTTTGTAAATTTGAAATTTTGGCAATATCGAATGAGGTTTCAAAATTCACGTTTTTTGATCTCCCAAGTTCATTTCTGGGACCCCCTTCCCCAAAGGAGCCTCGTGAGAGAGAGGGAGGGATCAAAATTGAAAATTTTTCAAAGCTATTATGCGAAGGTACCGCATTCATTTACCTCAGCTCCCCTCCAAAAAAAAGTCCGACAGGATTTGGGGTAAGGGGCCAAAATTGAAATATTTTTGAGTAAGGTATCGAAATGCATATTTCTGATTAAGGGTATGCTCTCCAGTGACGTAGCCAGGAATTTCTTATGGAGGGAGTCCAAACTTTTATAATTTTTTGAGAAATTTTGAGCCCCCCCCCCCCCGTAAATCTCTTTTTACTATAAAAACACTGAATTCAAAATTTGAATCATTTTCAAAAATATAAAAGTTCGATGAAAATGTAATTTTGGAACAAGCAACTTGAATACTAATAATTCTGACCTTAAAAACCATAAATAATAACAAATTCAAGCAGTGGTGTCGCAAATTTTTTTTTGGAAGGGTACATAGTGGGTATGGAGACTTGAAATACCAGAAGGGGAAGGGAAAAGGGGAAAATTATTTCGCATAGCCACCTCAAATAGTTCATATAATTATGATTTCGTTCATGCCTCAGCAAAGCTCCAAGAAAATTTTATTTTTAATGCTCCAAGAAGGCATTTTTTCACGTAAATTCTCAACTTCGTGAAGAGGTCCGGACTCCCTGGACTCCCCTGGCTACGCCACTGATGCTCTCGCTTTTTATCAGTGGAAAATTTAAGATTGTGATATCTTAAC
Source organism: Pseudococcus viburni (assembly GCA_033439095.1). Taxonomy (NCBI): domain Eukaryota; kingdom Metazoa; phylum Arthropoda; class Insecta; order Hemiptera; family Pseudococcidae; genus Pseudococcus; species Pseudococcus viburni. The sequence continues at coordinate 68,624 of JAVBJF010000657.1, read as the reverse complement.
CTTAAGCATTATTGAATATAATGTTCGGAAAATTTAATGTGCTTTGGAACAACATTAGGTATTTTTTAAAGGTATTTTGAGATATTTTCAAAATTTTTCTTTCATATTTGAAAAAAATAAATTTTTGGTAAAAATTGGACAAACAACAAAATTTTTTGTCCAAATTTTTTTTGGAAGTTTTTTTCTCCAAAAATCCAAGAAAATTTTTGAAAATATCTCAAAATACCGCAAAAAATAAAATTGTTTTGAAGCACATACCTATTACATTCGTCAATCATTGAGATATCACGATTATAAATTTTTCACTGATAACAAGCGAGAGCGTACCCTTAATGGTACTCTCTCCATTTCAGAAGCTCCAGAAGTCTCGGTTTCAAGTTAGGAGTCAAAATTATCTCAAAAATGGATGGGGGGGGGTCAACAAACCTCAATTTTGATACCTCACTCGAAAAATATTCATGAGACGAAGCTGTTCGAAGTGAAGGAGAGAGGTCAGAATGCCAGAAAAAATCATAAAAAGTACCTATTTGAAACTGAAATTGAATTTCACTGGGAAGATTGATCAGTCGTTCGCGAATATTTCACTCAAAATCTTCAAATGATTTCTTTTCAGGTTTTTATCATTTGTTTGTGAACAATTCTTTGGTTTTTGATAACATCATTCATTTGGTAGTTTTTTTTCCAAATATGTACCACTAATTTTTCGAAGGTAAAGAAATTCTTCATAGAAAAAAAGCACAAAACATTGGTAAATTTTCAAAAAATATTCCAAAATTTACCTTTTTTCTTTTCCTTTTTTTCAGGAAAAATTCACTAGCCTACCTATTCCTCATAAAAAATGGTTAGGTAAATTTAAAGAAAAAAAATTAGTAAATTAGGTCCTTAAGTTTCAATTTTTTTGTTTTTTAAAAAGAACAACTTTTTTCGTTTTTGGTAGTTTTTTTTCAAATTTATGACACGTATCTCTCTTCAAAACCACAGAAAAAATCGAAATAAGGTTTTTTTGAAAAATATCCCCCCCCCCCCCCAAGAAGAAAAAATGTTTGTTTTACCAAAAAAAAGTAGGTAATTTAAAATTGTGACCTTTTTGGTTTCGTTTTCCCAGAAAATGCAGTTTTTTTTGTTTCTGTTTTAATTTTCGCAACTTTTCCCATGAAATCATTTTCAAACTTATTCCAAGTTTAAGACCTGAGTGGAGGAGGGGTGAGGGAACTACTATTTTTAAAAATTGAGCTTAAAACGTTCTACATTCTATTCAAAAGCCCTGAATTTTTCATTGACATTTTTTTTCTCTAAAATTTTTTTAGATTTGCCAATTATAAATTTTGAATTTTGTAATCTGGTTTATTTTTTATTCATTTTTTATCGTACAGGCATCATAGTGTGTCACTTTTTTATGGCGTTGGTCACTTTTTTCGACTTTAGTCGCTTTTGGTTACTTTTCACTTCTAAAAGGTCACTTTGGTTACTTTTTTCCCCCAGAAAAAAATTGAAAAATTGATTTTTGCTAGTTTGTTTGTTGTTTTGACGAAAGAATTTAATATAATAAATGAAATTATTCACGTTTTTTCAGTTGATTTATCTTTGAAAAGTTTGCAGAAAACTACAAAAAAATTGGCCCCCAAAAAATGTAAAAAAATTTGCCCCCCCCCCCCCAAAAAATGAATTTTTGGTTACTTTAGGTTACTTTTTGGTGCAATTTTTGGTTACTTTTTGCTCAAAAAAAGTTACTGAAAGCTACTTTTTTCTTCAAAAATTTCGCCATGATGCCTGATCGTATCTAGATATCATTTTTTGAAAAAAATGTGAGAAAATTAATATTAAAATTATTTTATTTTTTTGCTAGGGTGAATTATTTTCTAGGGAAAGGGTGAAAATATCTCCCCAAAAATACTGCATTTCGATTCGAAAAATTTTATTTGACTCTTTGGAGTAAAATTTCCCATTAAAATAACGATCAATTCTCCAAAAAAAAAAACCAATGATCTAGAACTGAACTCAATTTCTCCTTTCTTTTCTTTCAGGCAAACACGAAAACATTCCGAACCCCGCCGAAACGTACAGCATCATCAACAAAATCAACCTGCAGGCAAAATGGACATCATTCATGGAACGCGACCTCCTGTACGACATCACGGTCCAAGTCGATAATAAAAATTACAAGCTCCATCGATGCAAATTAAAATCAAAATCTGACTATTTCGAAGTAAAACAAGAGGCACCAAGCAATAAAGAAACCCCATTGAAACCGTTAAACAAAGACGAACCTCACCAGCTCAGCGGAATCGATCAATTGGCATTCGAGACGATAATCGATTACATATACTATAATATAATCGATTTCGACACCAACGTCAGTATCATCAATCTGCTCAAAGCCTGCGATTCTCTGATACTTTACGATCTGTCGCATGAATGCGAATCGTACATCGTCACCAAACTAAATACCACTCGTATCTGCAACGAATTCATCGAAATATTAAACTTCTCCGCCGGAAAAAATTACCTAAAGGGTTTATGCGTTTCTCTTCTCGACCACATCGTCTCCACTTGGCCAAAAATAACCACATTGCCGGGAATCGGTTCGCTATCTCGAGTAATTTTAAAAACCATCTTAACGCTGGAGAAACTCGAAATCAACCATGTCGATGAAATACTCGACCTTTGCTCAAAATGGATCGCCCACGATGCCCAAAATCGATACCATCTTTTGCCTCAAATCGCCAACATTATTAGCCGAAATTATATGATAAATTATGCCAATTTCGATTTGAAATTTCCGGCGGATTGGGCCGATTGCTCGCAGCAGTTCATTCGAGAAAATCTATGGCAAATGTTATCCTCGATTCGATCCATTCTTTTAGTCGATGGGACAAATTCCTCGGAATCTTCGCACCAACCGATGTTCATCGGGATAGAAGGAAGGAAACTGTTCACCATTTTGGACCTAGATTTTAACGAAATTGCATCCGTTCATTCGCTCAAAACATCCTGCAACGATAATCTATCGGCGACTTTGATCGGCAATAACGTATTCCTTCTTTACGAAATAAATAAAAAATACCATTTTCAAGCTTACAGCCTTTCGACCAAGAAATTATACTCATTGGCGACATTCCATCGATTAATGTCATCCGACAGTGTTGAAAAATTATCCACTTTGTTGAATTGCAACGACGAAATTTACTGCTGCTACGAATACGGAACCGTGTTGAAATACTCGATCGAAATCAATCGTTGGACGGTGTTTTCAAAGAGACTGGCTGGCAGAGGCGTCGTCGAATTCGCCAGCAATAAAAATACATTGTTTAGACTCAGCAAAGAAATTCTAACTAAACGACACATCGCCGAATCGTACGATTTCAAACAAAATTCCTGGATACAGTTACCCCAGTTTTCATCTCGACTGCACAAATGGTGCTTTTCGAAAAGTTCAACGTTTTATTTAACTACAATCCACGATGCCCTGGCAATTTTAATGGAATCTGATATCGTCCTGTTTGATCCCGAATCGCAGACGTGGCGAGATTTCGAAATCTCATTTACCAATTTATCCATTCACAATCGCGAATTCGGTTCTTCTATTTTCATGCAACACGAAGGAAAGATCTTGTATATGCGAGGTAGGAAAATTTGGAGCATTTCTCCTTCGAACGGAGAAACGACGTCGAATCATAAAATGGTGCCTGGTGAGTATTCGAGCATCATCGCTATTCATTCTGTTTAGAAATGGATTCTAAATTTATAGTCGCGAGAAAACCTTGATAGTGTTTTTTTTTTTGAACGAAATTGGAATTTGATTTGGAGAACAGAAGCGATGACTCGTCGAGACTAAAATTGAAAAATTAATGAAAATATATTGTGTTTTTGATGGTTGGAAGTGAAAGGGTTGAAAATCTGCTGTTGATGTTTTCGTGTGAGTTTTCCTCGTGGATTTTTTGTTTTTACCTAAATCGAGATTTTTTGCCTGTGTATTTTATTCATCTTTGCAATCTATTTGTAAATTTAAATAGGTTCCTATAAAATATCGAATAGTGTTCTAATTTTTTGATAAATGTGAAATAATTCTCATTATTTTCCATGTTCTAAAATGTCAGACTGTTGATTAAATTTTCGGATATAATTTACCTACTTTAATGTTCTATTTTTTCAAGTTTTTTGAATTATTGATTTGCATAGTTCTGTGGTAATTTTTTTGTGTTAAATTCGTGTTCCTATGTTTGTTTGATTTTTTGATTACGAAGTAAAATTTTGCATTTTTTTACTGCTGTATTTTTACTTATGAATTTTTCGAATAGTAATTTTGATGTTTTGAAAATGCATTGAATGAAGACAGGACAACATTTTTGAGCTTTTGAAATGTTGTTAGTTAAATGCCCTAGTTAAATGGGTGATTTTTATAGCATTTTTCACGCTGATCATGAAAAAAGTAATGAAAAAATCCCATCACCCAAGGATTTTCCACAATTTGAATTTTTGTTGAATTTTCTTTGATGATTTTGGACGCTTAATTCAATTTTCTGAGCAAAGGAAGGGTTCAACGAAAAAAAATGAATGAAACATAAATAGTTGGGCATAAAATTTTCTTTCTGTAGAGTTCAATTAATTTTTTCATAGGAAACTTAGATTTCGAGATATTTTAGTTCAAAGTTCAATTTGGGTACTTTTTTTTTATTGAAAATATCCCAAAAACTAATCCTCCTAGAAAAAAAACCAATGGGACTCTACAGAAAGGAAATTTTACGCTCTACAATTTATGTTCTATTAATTTTTTTCGTTGAAGCTTTCTTTTGCTCAAAAACCCGGCTTTAAGTGTCAACAGTTATCAAAAAGTGTAAAAAAAATGTTCAACAAAAAATTCAAATTGTGGAAAATCCTTGGGCGATGGAATTTTTTCACTATTTTTCTCATGATTACTATAAAAATCACCCATTAAACTTCAAACAGCATTTTCTATGTCGACCTGTGATAATTTCTTGACGACGAATTTCCAGATACAGTTCTCAAATAAAATCACCATTTTTTCATACTTATTTAACTAAAATTACAAAGTATGTAGTTAAGTATGAAGTTGGATACAATTCGTATGAACTTTGATATTAAGGAATTAGAAAATTCGACTTGAAAGTACAGATCAATGTACTTGAATTTTGAAGTTAGGCACAATTTTTTTATAGCATGTCCAGGATGATTTCGAAGAAGAGAAGAAAATGTCATTTAAATTTGTTTCAAGAAATGTTGCTCGACAGCTCGAGTGATTTAAAATCATTCAAAATACGTATTTTAAATGAATTAATTCGAGATCTAATGGGGGGGGGGGGGTGTCATTAAATCTGCTCTTACCATGATACAAAAATTGATAAAATGATGGAATTTCGGATTTTGAAAGAGTTGTTCTGATTTCACCAAGGCTTAAAAAATTGATAATTCTTACAAAATACTGGATAGTTTTTTTTCAACATTTACAAAAAGTCGATATTTTTTGCTGGAATTGTTCTTCTTGAAAGTTTCGTTGAAAACTGCGTCTCGAACCGAAAATTTCTGATGATTAGCAAAGAATTAAGTAAATCAATATTTTTTTGCTAAAATTTCACAAAACCTTCTTCCAGGTCCCTTTTCAAATTGATAGGTATTTACGTGCAAATTTCAAGGGGGAGGGGGGAGGAGGTGAAATTTTTCCTGAATTTCGCCAAGAAGGAAAAAATCACGTAAAGAGGTGACAAGGTGACTTTACTGTAGAAGTCAGAAAATCTGAAAAAAGTAGCTTGCTTACAGGCCCTCTGCCAGTATTTCGAAAAATGCAGGCCTGGGTTCAAACTCAAATGCACCTTTTGTACTCGTACTTCTCTCACTGGTCACGACTTTTTTCTTGGGATTTGGAAAAATTATCTTTTTAGGCAAAAAAATGAAATTTAGGTGGACAAATGCGCAATTATAATGGGAAGAAATCGTAAAAAATTTTCCTCATATGATTCAGAAAATTTTTATCTTGATCGCACCTTTCAACAGTGTCAATCCGAGTTCTTTCCTCTCTCCCCCCAAAAAACGTTCCCACTTTTACTTGCAATTTTTTCTTTTTCAGTAAAGTAGTTGAAGACATTTGTTTATCATTAAAACTTGAGAGCTTCAACGTTATTACATATGTACCTAAATACATTCCAACTTTACAAAATAGACAGCTATTCAGGCAGTTTTTTATCCTATTGGTTCAACTACTTATTTATTAATTTCCTACCTAATCAAAGATAAAAAGGTTGATAACGATTAATTTCGCAACTTAAACAGATGGTATGAATCGGAGAGCAGATTTCATGACTGATCATTCCTACAAATCGCTTATCGAATCGAAATGAAAAATTTGTGGGTGATTTTTTTCCTGTTTATTAATATTGTACTTCGTGTGCACTGTGAATCGTCCATTACTGCCAGTATAATTGAAGGTGAGTAAACTCATATGATGGGTCAGAAAGAACAGGTCACCTCCATTTTTTAAAATTTCAAGTTTGATACAGTTTTTTTAAAAAGATTTGAGATGCTTTTGTTCTCACGTCAATGAACTAATTGAGCTGAAATTTTAATTAGAAGGGAAAGGATAGTGGGTCCTGCGATGAAAATTTCAGTTAAATTGGTCAAGGTATGAGTTCCAGGTTACTCAAAGTTGTATAAAGAGTGCTTCTGAAATTCAAAAGATAATTACCATAAAAAAATATGCAGTGGCTTTATCGCAGCGCAGCACTTACGAGTACTTACACAAAAGTAATTTTTTATTGGTATTTTCAGATGACATCGAAGATTTAGCGATTTTTACCATTATACCGATGCTTCACCCAAGATCTCCTTATGCGCTTGACACTGAAGAGTTACAAAAACCTCCTTATAATTTTGACGCTGAGAAGCTGGAAAAACTAAAACGTGATGATACGAGTTCATGTGAAAAACCTTGATCACCCATACCTACCTACATCAAATGTAATAGGTACCGAAGAAACACGTCCCTATTGATTACGTCCAACGTCATTCATTATCATAATTTTTTTAAAACATTGAGTACATTTTTTCATTGGCTATGGCTAGCTTTATTTTTACAGTAATTTTATGAAAATATCATGCCGTCCTCACTGTGTTCGTTGGATCAAAAAAATTCTAGTCAAGTATAGACACAGAAAATAATACAAAATCGGTGCCTTAAATCTTTTATATCCGAAAAACATCCCAATATTTGCAAACTTTATTTATATCAGGTTGTGAATAACAAAGTGATTCGTAATTGGCAACTAATCATAGCCCAAACTGAAGAAATTTGACTACAGTTACCAAAAACAACTCCTCCCCCCTGTTATTATTTATTTTTTGTTTCAATGTACCTATTAATTAATCCATCATTAAAAAACTAGAACTAATGGAATTCAAAATTCAGAAAGCCTTTAAACCATTGAAAAACCTAGTTGGTAGTAGGTAGTAGGTACATATTTTTAATTTTTTTCTCCCGCTGAAAAATATTTCATACTAAAACCGGAAACCATCTTCGAGAACCAAGATTGTATCAAAAGCGACACCTTATACCTTTTAAAAACCAGTACTTACTTTGACCGAAACCATTATAGAATAAAATGGTCTGAAAATTTAATATGTGCTTCGGAAAAACATTATCTTTTGAGGACTTTTGAAATATTTTCAAAATTTCTCTTCCATTTGAAAAAAAAGAATTCTCAAAAATAATCAAAATTAATTTGGGATAAAAAATGTTGTTGTTGGTCCAATTTTTTTTCAAACACCTCTTTTTTTCAAAAATGGAAGATAAATTTTGAAAATATCACAAAAGTTTTTAAAAGATAATGTTGTTCCGATTCCGAAGCATATATTAAATTTTCAGAACACTTTATTCAATAATGCTTAAGATATCCCGATCCTAAATTTTTCCACTGATAACAAGCTAGAGCATACCCTTAAATTTGAAATATGAAGTCGAAACATTTTGAGGCAGTTTTAATTAAAAAAATTTCTGTAGTCAAAAAATTTTAGCAAGAAGGTATATTACAAAATTTTTCAACTTTTCTTTCTTCAAATTGTTTTCAAATTTATATTTTTTTAAATTCTCCCAACTTACAAATTGTCTTCAACAATTTAAAAATTTTTCTTTAACTTTTTTCAACTCTAAAATTTTTTAATTTAAAATTTAAAATTTAAAAAATATTTTCCAACTTTGAACCCTTTAAAAAAATTGTCATTTCCTTTTTTTTCAAAATCTCTTTCAAACTCATAAGTAGATAATTAAAAGAAATTTAGAAATGTAATACAAATATAATATGAGATATAAAAAAATCAATCTTTCACTGCCCTAATTTAAAACAACCGAGACAGAACCTAAACATCTCTGAAAACAACCCAACAATACCAGACTCAAAAACAGAAATGCAAAAAATCATCCTCTTGATAAAAGAACTTAAACTCCAACACCAAATATAACCCCCTCATTCCAACCTCTCTCCACACTGGGCGTAAAAATCTTGGCAATTACATACGCCCAGTATAATAAAAATTTAATAAAAAAAAAAAAAAATTGAAAAATTTTTTAAACGAAATAGAAAAAATTTGAGGTGAGAAAAAGGTGAAGTTGAAATGAATTTGTAATATTTGTATCATCGAAATCCCATTCGCGTCAAAATTCTTCAGGATCGAGAGAGCGAGTACGAAGAGATCAAGATTCAAGATCAAGGGTCAGGAGCTCAGGAGTCAGGACTCAACGACTCATGAGAAACGAGGGGAATTTCTGCGATTTGTGTGCAGAAAACGGAGAATTTTCGAACTGATGCGAGGGAAAAGTCACATCGATGATCGAGCACCTCTCACCCTCTCACTACTTCCCAGTTCCCATGTCATACGCTCCTCGACAACGTCCTGCAGTGTGTTTTTCTGTTGTCTGATAAGTGAAGATAATGATAACATACTGTACATTTTATTTTTAATTACCATCGATGTCCTTTCTCCTTTGTTTTATTTTCGTCGAAGTGTTTCTGTGTTTCATGCAATGCTCGGTTTGATTATTGTTTTAAAATCGTATTTTCAAAGTTCTGCAAGTGTTCGTTAAGGTTAAACTAACAGTCTTTTATCATTTGCGATCCAAACGTTATTCACGATTCATTTGTCATATCGTTACTCCGGAAGTTTTTACAACGTTGTTCACCTGCGCGCATTTAATTCAACAGAGGTAGGTAAAAACAAGCTAAATCACAGTTCCATCCCGAAATATAATCGCAATCACGTTCTCATTATTCAACTGCGATCTTATCATTATTCCTTTCCTCACACAATTTCATTTTTTCAGCACTCGAACAGCACATAAAAACGATCGAAGACTAATATGCTTATACCGCGTAAAATTCTCAACATCTTGTTACAGACAACTCGATACTCGCGTAATCAACGTGAATGCACTCAACAAATGACAGTTAAAAAGATCACGGCATAAATGATAATGACGAGTACCAAGGCACTCTTAGTAACCATCATCATACTTCGATGTCTTCTACGGCAAGGATGTGAAATGTGTAATGAACGAGAATAATTTCGTCAAACTCTTATACTACATACAAATTATCAAAATGGAAGCAGATCTAGAGATTTTCAAACAGTTTATTGAAAATACAATCAAACCCAAGACGCAGCTGAACATTCAGATGTTCGATTTGCTGGTTTTTTTATCGAGAGAAACTCCCTGCTTCAATTATTTATTGCCAATCGTCAGTCAATACTTTTCCTGTCGTTTACTCGATATTTACCAGAAGAAAGAATTTCTCAGTTTATCAGCTGAAGGTTTTATCCCAATACTTTTACATAAAAGTAATAATCATTTGGAAAAACGTTCGATTGGTCGCGTGTGCGCCGAATGGATTTGTCATGACTATCAAAACCGGATTAAAAACTTGAAAGATTTGGTGAATGCGACGAAATATCGATATGGTTTTCTTCCATATTGCCATTGGGATCCAAATCTGAAGACTAAATCCTTGCAGAAAAATCATTCATCTAATGAATCTGATGTTCCACTAGTCGAGAAATATTTCAACAAATTACTGTTCTATCTTGGAGAAGCTAAATTTGGTAAGAATCATGAAATCTGATCAAAGGGTATAGCAGGTTAAGTATGGTGTTTTGGCCTTGGAAAGGGATTTTGATGAAACCTACCCCAAAAGTTGAGTCATGATGAGAAAAAATTCTGACAAAAATTTTGGACCCCCAGAGCAAGTATTTTCGGGGGGAGGGGCCAAAATGTGTTTATTAAACTTCATTTTTTCGTTTTTCACAAAATGTAGATAAAAATTTCGTGTTTTTTTAAATTGAATCTAGAGGGTTAGAGGAACCCTATAAAATTTTTTTCAAAATTTTTGACTTATTTTTCGTCGAGTTATGGCGTTTTAAAAACTTTGAGCGGCCATTTTGGAGAGAAGTTTCAGGGGTACAGTCACCATTTTTTTTTAGAAAATGTGTTATTTAGTGTTGATTAGACCACATAAGTTTCAATGAGTTTGAGTTGGTGCAACATTGTCAAAAAAAATAAAAACTGACCACGGGTCATGCGGAGCCCGAACGTTCATGTCAATTTCCCACGGCGCTCTGGTGGAAAGCACAGTGCTCGCGCTCGCTATGTTTGACAAAATGCCATTCTAACCCAGTGGCAGATTACATTTTTTCAAATATGAACGCAAATGGTGATGTAGGTATAAAATTTGGCATAGCGAAGAAGGATACCATAAAATTTTTTTGAGCCAATAGAATCATCGCCAAATTTCAATGGGAAGGGAGGGGGAAGATCCAGAGGGGGTTCGGCTCTTTCATTTTTCAAAATTGAGCTATCGGTTTTTTTTTCGTGTAATTTCTATACGATGGAAATCTGCTTAGTTCAAAAATGACATTACATTTGGAATTGCAGGGAGAGAAGTTCCTCAAATTTCGGATTTTTCATTTCAAATTTTCACATTTTCCTCGAATATGTTATCTATTTTGTAGAACCTGCCTAAATCCCAAATTATCTTTTTTTTTTTACATTTTTCGAAATCTGCGGGTAGATTAGGTACCATACATACGTATAATTGACTTTTCACAAATTCCTGTACCTCTAAGCTGAATGAATGGAGGAATTTGATGAAATTGAACCAATTTTTCACGTTCTGTGCCATAAACTATCTACGTAATATTTCGTTTCAGTTTTGATTGTGATAATATTGGTGGTATCTCTCAACCGCGTTTTTGGATGTAAACACGAAAAAAAATCGATAGCTCAATTTTGAAAAATGAAAAAGCTGAACCTCCTCTGGATCTTCCCCCTCCCCCTCCAATGAGATTTGACGATGATTCTACTGGCTCAAAAAAAATTTATGGTATCCTTCTTCGCTATGCCAAATTTTATACCTACATCACCATTTGCGTTCATATTTGAAACAATGTAATCTGCCTCTGGGTTAGAATGGCATTTGTCAAACATAGCGAGCGCGAGCACTGTGCTTTCCACCAGAGCGCCGTGGGAAATTGACATGAACGTTCGGGCTCCGCATGACCGGTGGCCAGTTTTTATTTTTTTTGACAATGTTGCACCAACTCAAACTCATTGAAACTTATGTGGTATAATCAACACTAAATAACACATTTTCTAAAAAAAAATGGTGACTGTACCTCTGAAACTTCTTTCCAAAACGGCCGCTCAAAGTTTTTAAAACGTCATAACTCGACGAAAAATGGGTCAAAAATTTTGAAATTTTTTTTTTAGGGTTCCTCTAACCCTCTAGATTCAATTAAAAAAAAACACAAAATTTTTATCTACGTTTTGTGAAAAACGAAAAAATGAAGTTTAAAAAACACATTTTAGCCCCTCCCCCCGAAAATACTTGCTCTGGGGGTCCAAAATTTTTATCAGAATTTTTTCTCATCATGACTCAACTTTTGGGGTAGGTTTCATCAAAATCCCTTTCCAAGGCCAAAACACCATACTTAACCTGCTATACCCTTTATTCGTAAAATATTATTCCGAATATCATAAGTATGACTCCTCTGCAAACAAATTTGAAAATGTATTGCTTTTTATAAATCAGTAATTTTTCTTTTTCGTATTTCTTTATACAGACACTCCTTCAGAATTGAGGGATAAATTGAATTCAATGCAATCCGGAAATCGCATAGTGTTTCCAACCAATCCAACCGTCCAATCGGTATCGTTGTTGGAAAAAGAAATATTTCGTGTTGTCGCTATCAACGTTCAAGGGTCTACTTTTAAATTACATCGTATCAAGTTATCTTCTCTATCCGGCTACTTTTACGACCTATTCACAAATCCAAGCGAACCGCTGATTTTCGAAGTCGACAAGACTGATGAAGAATTGAAAATTTGCAACTATGAGCTCGATCAGATCGATCCAGAAACATTTCGGAGTATAGTCCAGTACATTTATAGACAGGAAATCGAGGTAACTTCGAAAAATCATTTGATCAGTCTACTAAAAGGCAGTAAATTTTTAAAAATGGATGAACTTTTTGAGAACTGTGCTTCGGAATTATTGAAAATAATGGATTGTGATTTCTCAGCTGAAATTGTCGAGATATTTCAATACGTCCGTGAGAACGGAAAGTGTTCAGAATTATATGATACAACAGTTAAGAGAATCATCGGTTTATGGTCAAAACTCGACGAAAATCCAAAATTCCCAAATATTTCGTTGGACACGTTAACGGAAATAGTCGCACTACCAAGGTTGGAAATCGATAATCCCGACGAAGTGCTCGATTTATGCTCAAAATGGATATTTTACGATGTTGAGAATCGTTATAAGTACACTATCGAAGTGGCTAAAGCGATAAATCGAAATTTTATGATGGATACTGAACAGCTTAAGTTGGATATGCCTCAAAATTCGATCGATTTCTCGCAGCAATACGTTAAACGGCAATTGATTAGAATTTTGTCGTCGACTGTGCTCGTACCAGAGAACACCAAAAACGTGCAGAGAGATAAACAGAAACCATGTTTTTTAACATTGAATACAGATTCGTTATGCGTTTTAGATGCAAACTTTAACGAAATTATTCAATTATCAGGAGTACATAAAATAGGTTATGGTTTTTGGTCGTCGGCCACGGTGATTGACAACGAGTTGTTTATACTTTTCTGCAATGGTAATTTTGAATTCTATTTTCAACTATATCATATTTCTTCAAAAAGAATGATTTCATTAGCATCAGATGCAAGAATGGATCCGCGCGAAAATTTTGAAATCCTGAGTTGCAACGATGAAGTATACTACTGCAATAATAAGATCATCCTCAAGTATTCCGTTCAATTGAATCGTTGGGTTCGTTTTCTGAAGGATGACAAAGAAAGCAATAAACAGTACACGAGCGATGGAGAAAACTTGTACAAAATATTTTCCATTTATAACAAAGAAACTGACGAATGGGAAAACAAAACCAGTTATTACGATTTCGAGCAAAATGGATGGACTGCCTTGCCAAATATTCCTATAAAAACTGAGCCCATTACGAACGGTAAGGTAAATATTATTAAACGGGAACTTAGTGTGTTGTTGAAATCGAAAACGTTCTCATTCAGCTGGGTAACTCAAAAATGGACTGAAATTTCCAATTGTTCCGAAAAATTTTTGAATTTCACCTCAAATGGACAAAATATTTTGTACGTTTCTGATAAGAAAGAAGTTCATTTATATTCTCCAGTTCGAAATGATTGGATTTTGCTGAAAAAATTGGATGTCGTCGGATTTGCAAAAACGATTAATAAATTCGATTAATAGGATACCTATCGTCAAAGATTGAAGTGTATTCGATTTTTTCTATACCTAGTTAGTTATTCATACGATTTTTCTGAATGCTTAAGTAATAAGAATTTATTGTAACGATTTCTAGAACACATTTGTCCATGATTTTAGTTCTATGAAAAATTTTATTTTTATTGCTGTCCATCTGTTTGTCATATTCATGTTTTATTTCAGTACTCGTTCGTATTTTTCTAAAGAAATATAATTTTATATCAAGCTGCTGCATCGTTTTCTTATGAAAAATCAAATACTTTCTACACAAAACATACTTGATACCTTACATCACACCAATTAAATTAATAGCGAAATTGCTATGTCAAAATTATTAAATAATCGCAATATTTATTACTGAGGAAGAAGTTTTGAAATTTTGCAAAAACTAGTGAATTTTTAAAGAAATTTTTTTTAGGATGGGCGAAATATTCAATATTGTGAAATTTTATTGAAAAACATCGAAATATACACAGCATGATCCAAAATAAGTGCGCGATGAATATACCTTTTGATCAGAAAGATCTTAGGAGACGAATGCAGCGACGTTGAGTTGTTCATGATGAGGGCTTCGAAAACTTCTTTTAAAATCTTGGTTCAATATCTTTGGTTTCCGAAAAAAAAAAATCCAAACCAGTATTTTTGGGTGAAGTGAATAGTTGATTGAGGTGATTCAAAAGAAGTGTAAATTTTTGAAACCGGTTCAACGGTTTTGAACAGGTTATCAGTATAATTTCGGAAAAAATTAAAATATAAAAAATTTTGATATTAGGTAAGAATTTTTCAGAATTTTTACATCTTGAATTTCTATACAAATTCGGCAATTTTCAAATAATTCCAATGAATTTTTTGATACATGTACTTGTTAGGTAGGTAAATAATTTAATCCATAGATTTATAGACTTGTAATATCAGTGACGAAACGGGGGGGGGGGGGTATTCACCCTGCGGGACCTGCGCTTGATTTTCACTTTTTCTGGAGCGCACAATCTTGAAATCATCTGCACAATGATGGGAAACTGAAATGATAGGTATCAGTTTCAGTTTCAGTTTTCAAAATTTTCAATTTCAGTTTTCAGTTTTGGTTTCCAGTTTTTTCAGATTTTTTTCCTTTTGCATTTTGCATTTGCTGAAAATTTATTAATTTATTTGAGATTTTTTTTTTTTGAAAAGTGACCACTTTGTTACAAAAGTATTGACTGAATTTTGAATCTATTTAAAATTATATTTCACATGAGCTATAAGTGACCTTTTTTGGCTCTTTTCATGCAAAATTGACGATTTTATTGAAAGAATTTGAAATTTGTTGTTGGAAAACACGTTCCAAGTTGAAATTTTGGAGTGAAGATTTTCAATAAAAAATTTACTCGAAAACTATACCTTCCAGAAAAATTGAACTGCTTCTACCAGATAGGAAATTTTTTGTTGACATTTTTCAACTGTTGAAATTTTTTCTCCTAATTTTTTCCAACTCCGAATTGCTCATTTTCTCAAACCTTTTCCTACTTCATATTTTTTCTGAGAATTTGCATTGTTTTTTCACTTGAATTCAAAATAATTTTTCCAACCCTAGACTTTTCTCAATTTTTTTCAACTTTGAATTAATTTTTCTCATAAATTCTGAGTTTTATTTCCCACTTTCCCATCCAAAAGAAATCGATTTCATTTCATTCATTCATTTATATTGAAGATTTCTTTTGAGTGGGAAAGTGAGAAACGAAACTCAGAATTTATGAGAAAAATTAATTCAAAGTTGAAAAAAATTGAGAAAAGTCTTGGGTTGGAAAAATAGGTAATTTTAAATTTAAGTAAAAACAATGAAAATTCTCTGAAAACATGCGAAGTAGGAGAAGGTTTGAGAAAATAATTCGAAGTTGGAAAAAATAAGGAGAAAAAATTTCAAGAGTTAAAAAATGTCAACAAAAATCAAGATTTGGTAAAAATTTTAAAATTTTGAAAAAAATAAAATTTTACTACAAGTATGTCTATGAAAATTTTTCGGATTTTCATTAAATGATTATAAAATTACAAATCCCGAATCATTTTCCGGAAAGTGATTCAAATCATTTTCCGGAAAGTGATTCAAATCATTTCCAGGAAAAGGATTCGTGATTCGTGATTCGAATCAAAATGAACGGGATTCGGCACAACCCTGAAAGTGACCAAAATTTAGCAATCGGAATCCAGACACAAAAATCGCGTCGACCTTGTAATACCTAAAATTGGAAATTTTTTAAAAAACTGAAACTTGACTGAAATAGTTTTCAGTTTCAGTTTTTCAATTTCAGTTACAGTTTTTTTCTGTTTTCAGTTTCAGTTTCAGTTTTCCATCACTGCATCTGCATCATCCATGGATGAGCATCTGTTTAAATACGTCTTTTGCAGTTTTTTCATCTTTTGAGTCTAGATTTCTGAAAAAATGTTCTCCCTCACTTCGTTCGGACAGATATGAGGTTCCCTTGAGGCCATGAAAAGTCTGAAGCTAGAAAAATTGAAGACCGAAATGGAGTGTAACCATTTATTCAGAAATTTCCAACCACTGAAACCGCCATTAACCAGCATAAATTTTATCAATGATTAGCTAAAAATACCCCAATCGCGAACTGGAGTCAAAGGTCCAAATTCTGGTTTTATCAAACTTAAAAATGACTTCGCTCAATTATAAAAATTTGATTTGGGTATAGTATTGAAATGAAACAGAAAAAACTGACCCAACTTTCGAGCACTTCGGATCGAATTTTTTGGGGAGTTCTCTATTAACAAGCAATCCTTTTTCAAAATATCCCTTCCGAAATAAAATACCGTTAATTTGACTGAATCGGTACCCAAAAAAAGTAAGGAAAGAAAGGTACATGAAAAATGAAGTTTTTGGGAGTATTCTCATTTCTGAGGTTGTCCATGTCCATAATCATAAAGACACTTGATGACAAGGGAAAACTTAAAATCCACTCTTGACGACACAAATGTTCAAGAAGAATGATGAAATATTGGGATTTGGGCGTCTATTTTGAGCAAATTTCACGAAATATTGTTTATTTTAATGCAATCATTTTCGTTAATGATTTGATTACGAAACGAAAAATATTGATAGGTATCTACAACCAGCCGCCACTACGAAAAATTGTTACGAGGGAGGTTACAGAACTGTCCCCTCGAAATATGAATGAAAGGTGGTCTATTTTGTCGCCCGCGACGCGAATATCAAAATTCCAGATTGCTGGGTGCCCGTTTTGAAAATTGGTCTAGGCCTATGCGATCGAAATTTCGATTTTACATGGATTTTTACATGTGTTTTAAATGGAGGAAAATTTTTTTCTCGGAAATCATCATAATTGATAGTTCGTGTCGAGAGAAACAAAAAATATGATATACACTTTTTGCCTAACTCAAGAATTGAAGGGGCTGTATGTATAAATTTAATATTGAGCCCCTTCAATTCTTGTGTTAGGCAAAAAGTGTATATCATATTTTTTGTTTCTCTCGACACGAACTATCAATTGGTCACAACAAATGATGATTTCCGAGAAAAAAATTTTCCTCCATTTAAAACACATGTAAAAATCCATGTAAAATCGAAATTTCGATCGCATAGGCCTAGACCAATTTTCAAAACGGGCACCCAGCAATCTGGAATTTTGATATTCGCGTCGCGGGCGACAAAATAGACCACCTTTCATTCATATTTCGAGGGGACAGTTCTGTAACCTCCCTCGTTAGATAAACAAGTTGCCTATTCTTGAAAGTTAAAGGGCAATGTTTTTGTTTTGGAAAAACGAAAGCAAACCCAAATTTTTTCAATTATAGGACTGGGTATATAGTACCTCAAAAATTGAATAAATCTTTATATAGGTAGGCCTAATGATTTTTTCACAACTTCAAAATTGAATGGGTTAGATACACAAAAAAAATTGATCAAGGGAATAACTTGGTTCTTTGTTCTTTGAAAACTGAACAAATTTTATTCTGATTATTTTTCGTTCAGCACTAATACTAAAAGGGCCACGAGCATTCAAAGTTGAAAATTAAAAAAAAATCGAAGCTCATTCACCCTGTGTCGCCGGAAGGTGGGGTGCAAGAGGTGCATTGCACCCACCAAAATTCTGACAGGGATGAAAAGTATCATTTGCACTCCCCCCTCTATTGCATCAAATAGGGATTTTCGAAGCATTAAAACATGAAAATAGACCTTTTTTTGGACATTACACACCCAATTTTTTCAAAGCTTCGCCCTCGCCATGGTGCTCTAAATTTTGATGCTAGGCAAAAATTATCATCATTACCTATGAAAATTGTTCAAACACCTACTCCATACTTGAACCAGTCATTTGCAAAACAACGTAACACCAAAGAAGTAAATTTTTCAGGAGAAACAAAAAACATTTTCAAGCAAAATCGCTTACGTTATGGTAGAAATCAATGTCAGAAATGGAAAGAGGACGCAAAAATACATTTTTTGGGTCAAATTTTGATTTTCAAAGGGTCAACATGATTGATTTACAGCCTAATGAAGTTCATGGACTTACTTTGTTTTGCAAATGACCGCCATTTTCGACTATAAAAGTTGTTTAAAATTTCACCAAAAAATATTTAGAATGATGAAATTCGACAAAAGCTCTGTAAAAAGTTCGATTTAACGCACAAAATAAAATGTATTTCTAAGACCCAAACATGGGGAAAAAATTAAAAATCCGCAAAATCCGCATACATTGAGGTAAAAAACTGAAAATTGGTACATGACCTACTTTCGACCTCCTGAGTCGATTGGAAGCGGTTTTAAGACGTTTCGTAGTCACCGAAAAATTTTGAAATTCTTTACTGCTGTTATGGGTACCGACAAAAACATAAAAATCGCCTAAAATGGGCGTTACGTTGTTTTGCAAATGACTGGTTCATTTTTACTTTCCTCCAACTCAAAAATTGTTTTCAACAATTTTTAAATTTTTTCAATTCTAAAATATGTATAATTGAACACCTGAACATTTTTTTCAACTTTGAATCTTTTTAAAAAATTTTAACTTTTTTTCGAAACTTCTTTCAAACTTAATAAGTAATTGAAAGAAATTCAAAGATGTAATAAAAATATAATAAAAAAGAAAAAATCAAAACGAAAAATTGTCTCAAATTAAATTTTAAAATTACGTATACAGCTTTGAAAAAAAAATTAGAAAAAAGTTGAACCTGAAAAGAATTTGTACTTGGATCACCGAAATCTCATTTGCGTCAAAATTATTCAGGACCGAGTACAAAGAGATCAAAACCATGGATCATGCAAAACGAGGCAATTTCTGCAATAATTTGCGTGCAGGAAACGGAGAATTTTCGAACTGATGCGAAGGTAAATCATGTCAAGCTCTCACAGACATGTGACCTGGCCCTGTTTTACGGATTTGCAGTGGGTGGTGAGCAATTTTTTTTCAAGTTCGCTTGATTTTTTAACTTTTTTTCGAAACTTCTTTCAAACTTAATAAGTAATTGAAAGAAATTCAAAGATGTAATAAAAATATAATAAAAAAGAAAAAATCAAAACGAAAAATTGTCTCAAATTAAATTTTAAAATTACGTATACAGCTTTGAAAAAAAAATTAGAAAAAAGTTGAACCTGAAAAGAATTTGTACTTGGATCACCGAAATCTCATTTGCGTCAAAATTATTCAGGACCGAGTACAAAGAGATCAAAACCATGGATCATGCAAAACGAGGCATTTTTTTTTCCGTATAATTATTTTTTCAACTTCAAAATTTTTTCAACGCAAATTTTTCAAGTCCAAAATTTTTTGCTCAGTATTTTTCAAACTTCTACATTTTTTTCAACGTAAATTTATTTACAAACTCTGAATTTTTTTCCTGTTAATTTTTCAAAATTCCAATTTTTTTCAACCTAAATTTTCAAACTGAATTTTTTACTGTGAATTTTTCAAACTTCAAAATTTTTTCAACGTTAATTTTCAAACTCTGAATTTTTCGCCTGTAAATTCTTCCCTCAACATTTTTCGAACTTCAACACTTCTACGTAAATCGGAGTCTTCTTCAGAAATATTCTGAAAATTGAAAAATACAATTGAAAAAAATTATTTTTCACAACTACATTGAAAATAATGAAATATACAATAAGAATAAAAAATAAATGTCTTTATTGTATTTTTTATTATTTTATTCTCGATGTTGTTGTTAAAAATAATTTTCAATTGTATTTTTCAGAATATTCCTGAAGAAGACTCCGAATTACGTTTCAGAAATTTTGAAGCTTAAAAAAATTACAGAAAAAAAATTCATAGTTTGAAAATTTGCACTGAAAAAATGTAAAAGTTTGAAAAAATTTGAGGAAAAAATTTTAGACTTGAAAAATTTACGCTGAAAAAATAAAAAATTTGAAGTTTAAAAAATTCGAGTTTGAAAGTTTGTCGAAAAAACGTAGTAGTAGAAGTTTGAAAAATTTTGGACTTGAAAAATTTACATTGAAAAAATTTTGAAGTTTGAAAAATTTACTGGAAAAATGAAAAAAATTCAGAGTTTGAAATCAACGTTGAAAAAAATTTGAAGTCTGAAAAATTTACAGGAAAAAAATTCAGAGTTTGTAAATTTACGTTGAAAAAAATTTAGAATTTTGAAAAATTCTGCGTTTAAAAAATTTTGAAGTTGAAAAAATAACTATACCGAAGAAAAACAAGTTTGAAAATAATACAGAGTGCAAAATCAAGCGGACTTTCAAAAAAAAAAATTCCTCACCACCTACTGCAAATCCGTAAAACAGGGCCAGGTCAGTCACACTTGCTTCACCTACTCGTACCACTACCCTTCCTTCAACGCTTTCTGGTGTTTTTCTGTAGTCTGATAACCGATAAGTGATAACATTTTAATTCTCATTACTGGAATACTAGATTGATGTCTCTTGTTTTATTTTCGTCAGTGTTCTCGGTTTTATGTAATGCTCGATTTAGTTATTTTTTAAAAGTCGTTATTTTAATGTTTTACAAGTGTTCG
This sequence comes from Pseudococcus viburni, assembly GCA_033439095.1. Taxonomy (NCBI): domain Eukaryota; kingdom Metazoa; phylum Arthropoda; class Insecta; order Hemiptera; family Pseudococcidae; genus Pseudococcus; species Pseudococcus viburni. Next base: position 47,832 of record JAVBJF010000657.1, on the reverse strand, counting down.
TTATCATCACCCCGGAGATTTTTTCAACAGTGTTCACCTGCGTGCATTTAATTCAACAAATGTAAGTAAAAAACAACCTAAATCACAAGTTCCATCTTACAATACAATCACAATCACGTCCTCATGGTTCAGCTGCGATCTCTGATTTATTTTTCTTCTATTCATATCATAATTTTAACAGGTATCATTATTACTTTCCTCACACAATTTCGTTTTTTTTTTCAGCAGCTCGAACATCATGGCAACCACTAATAGCTCAACTGACCTGAAAACTATTGAAAATTTCGATCCATCGTGGCAATCGTTTAAATTAACCAGATCAAATGGACGAATAAACGGCATGGAACACGATTTTCATTTACTGAAGGGAAATAAATCCAGCATTCTGGGCGATATTTGCATCCTTGTAGGAGATGGCGAATATACACTCGATCGTGTTATACTCGCTTCAAAATCAAACTATCTGAAGGAACTGATGTTACGCCGTAAAAAATATGCCATCGATAACAAAGTAGATTATATTTTACCAGAATACCCCTCTTTGGACCATCTTATCTTAGATGTCATCTACGGCAAGGATGTGAAAAGTGTAATGAACGAGGATAATTTCTTCAAACTCTTATACTACATACAAATTATCGAAATGGAAGTAGATCTGGAGATTTTCAAACGATATATTGAAGAAACCATTATACCGAAAGCGCAGTTGAATATCCACATGTTCCAGTTGCTGGGTTTTTTATCAAGGCATATTCCGCATTTCGATTATTTATTGCCAATCGTCAGTCAGTACTTTTCCTGTCGTTTACTCGAAATTTACCAGAAGAAAGAATTCCTCAGTTTATCAGCAAACGGTTTTATCCCCATACTTTTACATAAAAGCGATAATCATTTGGAAAAACGTTCGATTGGTCGCGTTTGTGCCGAATGGATTTGTCATGACTATCAAAACCGGATTAAAAACTTGAAAGATTTGGTGAATGCGACGAAATATCGATATGGATTTCTTCCATACTGCCGTTGGGATCCAAATCTGAAGACTAAATCCTTGCAGAAAAATCATTCAGATAATGAACCAGATGTTCCACTAGTCGAGAAATATTTCAACAAATTACTGTTTTATCTTGGAGAAGCTAAATTTGGTAAGAATCATAAAATCTGATCAAATATACTTACAGTAGAACCTCGATTATCTGACATAATTGTGGCGGGGAAATGTCGGATACGTCAAAAAGTCTGATAGGTACCATCGATAAGTTTGGCTTCTTCTGAAAAAAAAAAAAATGAAAAAATGTCATGAATCAGTTCTTGCAAATTGGAAAAACATTTTTGACATGCATATTTTTTATTAAAAAAATATAAAACCTTGAATTGAAAAGAAAACAAATTTAAACGAAAAATTCAGGAAAAACTTGAAAATTTATAATAATGAAAAAAAAGTACTACATGAACAGTTTTGCAAAACAGTGATGGGAAACTGAATGAAATGACTCAGTTTTCAGTCTTAGTTTTTTCATATGTGACCCGTGCAGGGAAAAGGTACCTAAAGTCGGATTTTTCAAAAATGAGTTTTTTGGCTTAAATGATAGGGGCGACTATGCGGAACATTTTAAGACCTGGATGAGCATCCTAAGTCAATTTTTCGGTCAGATAGAGACATTTGAAAATTAGAAAAAATCATGATTTTCAAAAAAAAAATAATCGAAAAAACACGTTTAAAGCTGCGTAGAGATCTGAACTACCTAAAAAAGTGAAAAAAAAATTTTTGAAAAAAATTGCCCATTTTTCATATTTTTGTTTCTAACTCAAAATTATGTTTTCCGACTTTAGGTACCCTGTCCCTGCACGGGTCACATATTTTTTTCCATTGGCATTTTTGCTGAAAGTTTATTATTTATTTGAGGTGTTTTTTTTTTAGAAAAAGTGACCACTTGGTCACAAAAGTATTCACTGAATTCTGAATCTATATAAAATTATGTTTCCAATGAGCAATTAGTGACTTTTTTTGACTTTTTTCATGCAAAATTAACGATTCTATTGTAAGAATTTGAAATTTGTTGTTGGAAAACACGTTCCAAGTTGAAGTTTTGGAGTGAAAAATTTCGATAAAAAAAGTACCCGAAAATATTTCGAAAACTATGTCTTCCAAAAAAATCTAACTGGTTCTACTGTAGATAGGAAATTTTTTGTTGACATTTTTCAACTCTTGAAATTTTTTATCCTAATTTTTTCCAACTCCGAATTGTTTTCTCAAACCTTTTCCTACATCGCATTACTTTTTTCACTTGAATTCAAAATTATTTTTCCAGCCTAAGACTTTTCTCAATTTTTTTCAACTTTGAATTAATTTTTCTCATAAATTCTGAATTTTGTTTTCCACTTTCCCATCCAAAAGAAAACGATTTCATTTCATTCATTCATTTATATTGAAGATTTTTTGGGTGGGAAAGTGAGAAACGAAATTCAGAATTTATGAGAAAAATCAATTCAAAGTTGAAAAAAATTGAGAAAGTCTTAGGTTGGAAAAATAATTTTGAATTCAAGTAAAAACAATGAAAACTCTCAGAAAAAAATGCGAAGTAGGAGAAGGTTTGAGAAAATAATTCGAAGTTGGAAAAAATTAGGAGAAAAAATCTTAAGAGTTGAAATATGTCAACAAAAAATCTAGATTTTGGTAAAAATTTTAAAATTTTGAAAAAATAGGTAGGTATATTAAGAATTGAAAAAAATTAAGAATAAATTTCACGATTAAAAATTGTCAATGAAAAAAATTTCTAGGTGGGAAAATTTTGAAGAAAATTTCAGTAAAAATTTTTCAGATTAAATCAAGTCGTCGGAAATTTTTTTACAATTCGGAGTCAGATTTTGATTTGGCAATCGAAACCCAGACGCAAAAATCGTGTCGACCTGTATAATAAAATGGAAAATATAAAAAAAAAACTGAAACTTGACTGAAATTCTTTTCAGTTTTAGTTTTTTTAATTTCAGTTTCCAGGGGCATAGCCTCGGTGGTCTAGACCCCCCCTCCCCCGGTGTCAGGAACTTCGTGAAAATGTGCCCTAGAGGAGTATTAAAAATCAAATTTTCCACAATTATATAAACTGTTTGAATCAACTATTCAAAAAATGGTTCTCTTCTAATATTCCAAGTCTCCATACCCGCTTGCACCCTCTCAAAAAAAGCTTCTGACGCCAATCGCCAATTCTTGGATTTGTTAGGTATTTTTATTGGTTTTTAAGGTCAAAATAATTAGTACGTATGTAAGTTTTTTAATTGGGGGGGGGGTGTAGGAGGTGGGGAGGGGGGGTGAACTCAGAATTCCTTTAAAAATTATGAAATTTCGGACTCCCTCCATGAGAAATTTCTGGCTAAGCCACTGTCAGTTTCAGTTTTAGTTTCCCATCACTAAAACTAAAATTGAAAAAAATCATTCGATATTCCTAAAAATAAAAAATACTTTGACAAAATCTAAAAAAATTACTTTCTCATTTCGAATCAGTAAAAAGTAACTGGTGAGCAAAGTTCTTTGATTTTCAGTAAACTTTTGCTGATTTATCAGATTTCACTAATTTTGTTTAGAAAATTCTAGAGATTTTACTGACTTTTCAGTGAATTTTCATTGATTTTTCAGGATTTTTTCAAATGTTTGCTTTCAGTGAAATTTTTTACTTATTTATTATTGTGCTGTTATTCTGACTGTTTTCTAGTAATTCTCGTTAATTTTCTCTGATTTATAACTGAGAGAGCGTGTCGAACAAAAACAATAACATCAAAACTTGGGAAAAATCATTTTTTTGAAAAAAAAAATGAAATAAGTAAATAGTTTTTTATGCAATATTTAGGTTATAAACGTATAATTTTTTTCTAATTTCATATGTAAAATCAGTTATATGTGTCTCATTGAGGCCAATTTTCTCCTACACGAATTTTTATACATTCGAATTTCTTTGGTTAGGAGCTAAACTTGAAAGAACGACTTTCGGAGGTTGAATAATCGAGTACCTACTGTCGGATAATTTTTTTTGATCGGATAATCGAGGTTGTACTGTACTCCGAATATCATACGTATAAATCCTCAACATACAAATTAAAAAATGTATTGCTTTTTGTAAATCAGTAATTTAACTAGGTACCTAATTAACTAACCCTTTTTTGTATTTCTTTATACAGACATTCCATCAGAATTGAGGGATAAATTGAATTCAATGCAATCCAGAAACCGCCTAGTGTCTCCAATAGATCAAACCGTCCGATGGGTATCGTTTTTGGAAGAAAAATTCTTTTGTGATGTCGCTATCAACGTCCAAGGGTCTATTTTTAAATTACATCGCATCAAGTTATCTTCGGTATCCGGCTACTTTTACGACCTATTCACAAACCCAAGCGAATTACTGGCTTTCAAAATCGACCAGTCTGATGAATTGAAAATTTACAACCATGTGCTCGATCAGCTCGATCCAGAAACATTTCGGAGTATAGTCCGGTATATTTATAGACAAGAAATCGAGGTAACTTCGAAAATTCATTTGATCAGTTTACTAAAAGGAAGTATATTTTTAAAAATGGACGACCTTTTCGAAAAATGTGCTTCGAAATTATTAAAAATAATAGATTGTGATTTATCTACTGAAATTATCGAGATATTTCAATACGTCTGTGAGAACGAAAAGTACTCAGAATTATATGACACCATAGTCGAGAGAATCATCGATTTGTGGCCAAAACTCGACAAAAATCCACAATTCCTGAACATTTCGTTGGACGCATTAACGGAAATAGTAGCACTGCCAGGCTTGGAAATCGATAATACTGACCAAGTGCTCGATTTATGCTCGAAATGGATATTCCACGATATTCAGAACCGATATAAGTGTACAATCGAAGTGGCCAAAGCTATAAATCGAAATTTTTTTATTGATACTGAACAACTCGAGTTGGAAATACCACAAAATTCGATCGATTACTCGCAAGAATACGTTAAACGACAATTAATTAGGATTTTGTCGTCCACTTTGCTCGTGCCAGAAAAAACCAAAACCTTTCAAAAAGATGAACAGAAACCATGTTTTCTCGCATTGAATAAAAACGGTTCGTTGTGCGTTTTAGATGCGACCTTCGGAGAGATTGTTAAATTAACAGGAGTGAATACAAAAAAAGGTTTTCGGTCTTCGGCCACCTTGATGGATAACCAGTTGTTTATACTTCACAATGGTCATTCTAAATTCTATTTTCAACTATATCATATTTTTTCAAAAAGAATGATTTTATTATCATCAGATGCAAGAATGGATCCGCGCGAAAATTTTGAAATCCTCAATTGCAACGATGAAATATACTTCTGCAATGATAAAATCATCCTCAAGTACTCCTTTGTATTGAATCGATGGGTTCGTTTTCTGAAAAATGACGAAAAAGGCGATAAACAGTACACGAGCGACGGAGAAAAATTGTACAAAATATTTTCCAATTACGATGAAGAAACTAAAGAATGGGAAAACAAAACCAGTTATTACGATTTCGAGCAAAATAGTTGGATTGTGTTGCCTAATATTCCTATTAAAAAGACATCAGCTGCCAAGGGTAAAGTAACTATCATTAAACGTGAACTTAGTTTGTTGTTGAAATCGAAAACGTTCTCATTCAGTTGGGTAACTCAAAAATGGACTAAAATTTCTAATTATTCCAGAGATTTCGTGGAATTTACTGCAGATAGGCAAAATATTTTATATGTTTCTCCTGAAAACGAAGTTCACTTGTATTCTCCAGTTCGAAATGAATGGATATTGCAGGGAAAATTGGATGTCGTCGGATTCGTAAAAACGATTCATAAAATTGATAAATAGGATTTCGTCAACATTAAGGTCCCTTCGATTTTTCCCTATTATACTTTGTACTTTTTAAAAACTACCCGATTTTGAAAGTTTTTTTTTGAGTTTTAAAGATATAAGTGTTGTTGAAAAATTGTTTATGACGTTTTGTTCACGTTTTTTAAATTTCATGAAAAATTTTATTTTTTATTTTTAAATCCATGTTTTATTTTGAAATACACACACTTATTTCAGATCAAACTGCCGCATCATTTTCTGATACAAAATTGAATAATTTCAGCAAAAAAATTCCCTAAAAAAATTGAAAATTGACAAAAACTTAAATCCATAATAAATTGTAAAAAAATTTTTCAAAAAATTTTGTTGAAAAAATGTAAAAAAAATTTAAAATCGCAAAATTTTTGGGACTTTTTTTTGTAAAAAAAAAGTAAATTTCTCAAAAAAGTTTTTGTAAAATAAGAGAGATGTTGTAAAATTTTAATGAAAATCATTGGAAATGATAAATACATAGGTAAGTCTAAGTAGGTATCTATAATTTATCATTAGAAAGATGTTGCGAGATAAAAACAGCGACGTTGAGTTGTCCATGATGAAAGTTCCGAATACCCTAATTAAAATTTACTCCCATATCCGGGAATTTCAGACGTGAAAAAACCGGTTTTACCAAAAAAAAATTGAATGGTACATAGTTTTTGGTGAAATGAATAGTACCTCTACCTACTAACTGAGACGATTCAAAATAAATATAATTTTTTAAAACCGGTTCAACAGTTTCGAACCAGTTGCCAATAATTTCCAAAAAATTGAAAATATCAGAACAAAATTTCATAACAGATATTCACATCTCGAATTTCTATTCAAATTCAGCAATTTTAAAATATTTCTAATGATTTTTTTGATATAATACTTAGGTAGGTACTTGCTAGGTTGGTGGTTGGTAGGTAATCTCGATGATTAGCTAAAAAATATACCGGAGAAAAGCTTGTGGACCAATCACACAGGTCGACATGGAAAATGCTGTTTGAGGTTTCATGGGTGATTTTTATAGAATTTTTCGGGCTGATCACGAAAAAAGCAGTAAAAAAATTCCATCAGCCAAGGATTTTTTACAATTTGAATTTTTCGTTCAACGTTTTTTCTACTTTTTTTTTTTATAATTTTGGACACTTGAAGTCAATTTTCTGAGCAAAGGAAGACTTCAACGAAAAAAATTATAATAGAACATAAATTGTAGGGCATACAATTTTCTTTCTGTAAAGTTGAACTAGTTTATTCTCAGGAGGCTTAGCTTTCGAGATATTTTAGCTCAAAGTTCAACGTTTTTTTTTTAAATTGAGAATATCTCAAAAACTAAGTAACTAAGCCTCCTAAGAAAAAACTAATCAGACGGTATAGGTAGGAAATTTGACGCTCTACAATTTATGTTCTATTCATTTTTTTTTGTAGGACCCTTTCTTTCCCCAGAAAATCGACTTTAAGGGTCAAAAATTACATCAAAAAGTGTAAAACTTATTTTCAACAAAAAATCTTCCAATTATGAAAAATCCTGACGTCCTGGAATTTTTTCACCATTTTTCTCGACATAAGCGTGAAAAACAATATAGGTAATAATTATCCATTAAATTTAAAACACCATTTTATTTTTCTTGTCGTAATCACTAGCTGTTTTTAGTCTAAAATGTAGCGCTGATTTTAAAATTTCTTCGTGACTCGAGTTTCGCTGGTATGTGATCTAATCTATTATTAGTGCCGAGTCCGAATATGATTACAGTTTTTCTCGATTACGCCAGGATTTTTCATAACTGGAAGATTTTTTGTTGAAAATAAGTTTTACATTTTTTGATGTATTTTTTGACCCTTAAAGTCGATTTTCTGGGGAAAGAAAGGGTCCTGCGGAAAAAATGAATAGAACATAAATTGTAGAGCGTCAAATTTCCTTCCTGAGAAGCCCAATTAGTTTTTTCTTAAGAGACTTAGTTTTTGAGATATTTTCAATTTTTAAAAAAAGTTTAAACTTGAGCTAAAATATCTTGAAAGCTAACCCTCCTAAGAATAAACTAATTCCACTCTACAGATAGGAAATTTAACGCTCTACAATTTATGTTCTATTCATTTCTTCCGTAGAACCTTTCATTTTCTGAGAATATCGACTCGAACTGTCAAAAGTTATCAAAAAAAGTAGAAAAACCGTTCAACGAAAAATTCAAATTGTAAAAAATCTTTGGGTGTTTCTCGTGATCAGCGCGAAAAGTACTATGAAAATCACCCATCAAACCTCAAACAGCATTTCAAATGTTCAAAAATGTCGACCTGTGTTATTTTCAATTATGGTACTTACTGAGCAATACCTTAAAAATCGAATAATCTTCATAATTGGTACCAAATGCTTTTTTTACCAACTTTATAACTGAAGGGATTAGAAAAGAAAATTTGTACAAAAAAATAGATCAAGAGAATGAGCACTTGGTTCTTTGAAAACTGAACAAATTTTATTCTGATTATTTCCTGCTGTCTAACATCAGAACTGAAAAAGACCGAGCATTCAAATTTCAAATTTGCGAAATTGTAAAGATTTCTTGAAGTTCATTTACCTACTTCGAATGATCCACGGAGCTTTAAATTTAACGCTAGGCAAAAATTATCTTGATTTTGGAAAATTATTCAAACACCTAGGTACCTACTCGTACTCCATAATTATATCAGAAAGAGGGTAGATTTATTTTATTTGTTCGAAACCACTAGAATCAGAGGTGCATTTCCTTACTGTTACCATCAAAATCAAATCAACACTATCGAGCAAATTACACGAAATCGAAGGCTATAGTCGCCAGCTGGCCTATTGTCAGATGCCAGGTCGGAGTCTGAAACGCAATGAAGAAGGGGAAGTGGGGAAGTAAAAAAGAAAAATGGTTACTGATGACTTGAGCTCGTTCAGATTCGTAGAAATCGCCACTCATTACTCCTGTCGTCTTATCTCTCATCTAATCTATGTCTTATCAGATTCGGGTGATTTTACAATTATTGGTATGAAACACGTATATTTCTGATTGTGTTTTTACCAGCGTGAGCATTGACATATTTGTGATTCGTTTTCAAATTCGAAATCAGATTCGGGCGTTATTTTCAATTTGTGTTAAAAATTGCTTGCCTACTTCTCATTGTGGTTTTGGCAGCGCATAAGCCATAAGCATTGCCATTTTTATGTAATTCGTTTTTAAATTCGAAAAATTCGAAATTATTGTACGAGGAGAAATATCATCCACTCAATATCCTAAAACATAGTGAAATTAGGTAAATATTTTTAAATAAGCTGAAAAAAATTATAGATGTGTAGTGTACCTGCCTACTACCTAGAAATTTGTTTTTTTTTTCAGAAGATTTCGACGTGGTCAATACGAGTCATATAATTACAAAATGAGTGATTATAGTGATCAATCAGATGATGAAATTGATGATTATTCCGATGATGACTACTCTGACGGCGAACTTCGAATACCTGAATTCGTTCCCCCTGAAGATGAGTACGGATGGACTGAATCCTCTAAAAACGTGTTAACAGATGAATATTCTTGGCGTATAATTAAAGAAATTAACGATTCAAACGAACACGTCGCCGAAACATTACGAGATGAGACATTCGAAAATTTAAGAAACCAGTACAACGGAGTTATGGTAAAAGTTGACGGAGTTATTCATCGCCTAAATCCGTTTCAATTAGCTTTGAAGTCTGATTACTTTGAAAAACTATTAACCGGAGATTTCAACGAAAGAGAAAGCCAGCTTGTGGAAATTCATTCAATTGACGGTCACGTGTTCCCCTGCATTATCGAGCTGATAAATGGGAAAAAATTAGAATCTGTGATTAATACAGACAATTACGCCGAATTATTGATGGCGATGGATTACTTACAAATGGAAATAGATTTGAAAACGTTTCACGATTTAATCACCGATAATCTAAAAGTATCATTGAAACAAAACTCGAAAATTTTCGTATTACACGATTTTGTCACGCTACAGGATAAGAAATTCAAATATTTGTTTGGAGTGGTTTGCGGATATTTATCCATTCATTTGAACGAATTGTACGATTGCCCGGAGTATTTATCTCTATCAGCTGACCAGTTGGTTAACATCATCACGAGAAATAAATTTCCAGAGTATACCAGAGAAAAAAATCAAATTGGAAAGATCTGTGCTAAGTGGATCTGTCACGATATAGAAAATCGATTTTCCCGTATCGTAGATTTGGTCAACGCTGCGAAGTATCGATATGACGTCTATTATAAAGTGCACCTTGAGAACGTCAATTTTCCATTTTCATCTTCCGGCTGTAAGGCAGAAACAAAACTAGCTTTGGTGGAAAAACATTTCATCCGATTGCTCAACCTCGACGGTGAAATAGATCCTGGTATGTACCTATATCACACGTAATTTTCCAGCTCTAAATATGTAAGACTATACCGACATTTTGAAATTCGTTAGGTGTTGTTAGTCAGGTCTCAATCGTACAAAAAAAGGCTTCCGCGCGAAATTCCTGTTAAAATTGATTTTATGATTGATTCTTGTTCTGGACACTAAAACAAAGAAATTAAGCCCGTATGCCCTTTTTTCCCCTCCCCTTCTTCGCAGGGTCCACCCCCAACATTTCAAACACGTGTATTGCCTTATCTATGGGTCGTAATGAAAAAACTTTCAAGCAAAAGTTGTTCCTCAGCACCTAATATACATTTTCATTTCTTATCAAAATCCATTTTGGAGCAACTCCTGCCCCCCAAATTTGAAAATAAAACCGTTTTCAGAAAACTTAGTTTCAGAGATACGGCAAAATTTGTAACCACAAAAAGTATTCAGAATTGAATTTCCTTTCCTATGAGCTTTATCACGACCATTTTCACCAACTTTTCCCAACAGCGTGGATCTCTCCCCCCTCCCTCTTATCTCAAAAGTTGGACTCACGAAAAAAATTGAATGATTTTTGTTTTTCGATAGGTATCTATTGCATAATTTCATTTATTATATCGGAATTCATTTTGGAGCAAATTTTGTTCGTGGGTCCAACTTTTGTGAAAACGAGGAATGGGGGAGAGGTCCACTCTGTCGGGAAAAGTTGGTGAAAATGGTCGTGATAGAGCTCATCGGAAAGTAAATTCAATTCTGAATACTTTTTTTGATTACAAATTTTATCGTATCTCCGAAACTTTTCGTTTAAAATGAAGAAAACGTGATTTTGATGTTTTCTCAAAAACATATTTTGTTTCTAAATTTGGGGGGGGGGAGGAGTTGCCCCAAAATGGATTTTGATGAGAAGTGAAAATGTACATTAGATGCTGAGAAACAACTTTTGTTTGAAATTTTTTTCATTACGACCTATAGATAAGACGATACACACGTTTGAAATGTTGGGGGTGGACCCTGGGGAAAGGGGGAGGGGAGAAAAAAGGCATACGGGCTTAATTTCTTTGTTTTAGTGTCCAGAACAAGAATCAAGTATAAAATCAATTTTAACAGGAATAGCGCGCGGATGTACGATTGAGACCTGACTATGTATAGACTCAGAGCAGAGAAATTTTCTTTGTGGAGTGTGTATTCTAAGGGGTTTTTAGGCTTTGTTTGGGTAGCTCTAAAAATCTGTTGAACAGCTTCAAAAAAATTTTGGCGGTTCCGAAAAAAGTTCTAAAAAAATCATCTTTTTCAGTACAGTATTAAAGTAGGTATTGTTTAAATAAATGAAGGAATTTCAGCTTTTGGATGCCTTTCAAGTGGGAAATTTTCACTCTCGCTTCGCTCGGGATCAGTAACTTTACATAATTCATTATGAAAATGATGGTATGAACGTTCTTTCCTGTCTAGCTAAGACAACTGAATATTTTCAAGAGGGAAAAATTGTCCTTCTCATTCATCAGAAGACTTGGTGACAATTTTAAATGGAATTTCCAAAAAATTTCGATTTTTTGGAATGAGAGGAGCTCAAGGGATGTCGTTTTTTTGGAAGTCAAAAACGTAGCACGAAAAAAGCACGAATTTTAATGAAGAAATTCCAGCTTCTAGAATGCCGTTTTCTTCAAAAATTTTGTCCCTCGCTTCATTCGGGTTCGATAAATTTACCTACATAATTGATTCTCAAAATGATGCCGTTCCATGGCGATCTCGAATGGAATTTTCAAAAATTGTTCGATTTTCTTAGTAGATTTTTTAGAAGTCGAAAAAATAGCCTGAAAAAGCACGAATTTTTGTTTTTTATTTTTAATACGTCTGGTCGAAAAATCTTCATTTTAATATGAGTCAGAAAATTTTTCATTTTTACACCCCCTCCTCCCCCGAGATTTTTACCCAAGCTTCGTCCCTGATTCTTACCCTCATCATTTTAACGTAGGTACTCGTTCATTCCGAATCAGTGAAAAATCACTGATAAACAGTCAGAATTGCAGCACAGGAAAAATCAGTGAAGTTCACCAATTTTCAGTGATTTTTCACTGATTATTCAAAGAATTTCACTGATTTTTCTATAAAAATCATGAATATCACTGATTTTTCAGTGAATTTTCTTTCACTAACCTGCTTTCAACGAAAAAAACTTCACTGATTTATTACTGAGTTGCAATTCTGTCTGTTTTTCAGTGTTTTTTGATAAATTTCACCGATTTCACTGATTCAAAAATGAGAGAGTACCTATTACTTACTGAAGATTTTCATATTATTTCATATTTTTGTCCCCCGGGAGGGGGAAAGAGGGTAGCCAGGTAGGAAAAAATCTTAAAAAACGCCGATTTTCCAATTTGGACAGTTTCAAAAAAATCTTAGAATGCACACAGCTTCGAGTGGATACATACTTCCACAGAATGAAAATTTTTAGTAAACGTACCTCCCTGACGACCTATTTGTTTTTCTTTTCAGCATTAAGAAAATGCGAAGAACACGAACCCCGAAACAAAACTGACCGCATCATAAATAAAATGGACGAGAACAAGAAATGGGCCGAATTCTTGGAAAACGAGTATCTGTACGATGTGACAATCAAAGCTGGAGGAAAAATCTTCAAGCTTCACAGGTTCATGTTGGCATCATCTTCCGACTATTTCCTCCATATTTTCGCTGCAGAAATTTCGAAAGCTGCTCAGTCAGGAAATCCGTCAAATCTTCTGGTAGATAAAGACGCAGAGTATTTGTTGGAAGAAATCGATCCTGTGACATTCGACGTTCTAATTAAATTTCTGTACTTCGGAGAAATCAGTTGGTCGTCCCGGTCAAATCTAGAAATAGTTCGCTTATTGAAAGCTGCTATAATTTTGAAAATTACTGAAGTGATTGCCGATATAAAGTCCCATATCTTGGAACTTTTGGAAAACTTTCATGAAAATATCATCGAATTAATGAATGTTACGTATGGTCACGAAATCCACCAAGAATTCTACACCACTCTATACGAACATATTATTACCACCTGGCCCGAAATCGCCAATAATCCGGAATTTTACTCCATCTCTTTCAACGTTTTGGAACATATTCTATTTTATGAAGATCTCACAGTCGGCGAGCAAGAAATACTGGATATTTGTTCGAAATGGATTACTCATGATGTAAAGAATCGCTTTAGTTTCTTATCTCAAGTCTCCGTCGCCATAAATCGAAACTACATGATGGATCATGCGGCATTCGAAGCGGAAATTCCGAAAGATTGGAACAGCTGCTCGGAGCAATTCATCAGAGATCGATTGTGGGAAATTTTATGTTCAAATACGTTGGTTCCATCGAAAACCGATGTAGAAAACGAAGAATCAATTAGAAAGCCCATGTTTGTCGTAGCGGTGGATAAAACGTTGGAAATTCGCGATGCTAAATTGGAAATGATCGCATCGATGAAATCACCCGAATGTCCTTATGAACCTTTTATGGCCGGCATACACGATGCCATGAAAATCACCTTCGACACATTCCAAACTTCAGCAACTATAATCGACGATAATTTATTCATCGTTTACGTCACCGAAAAAAAATCCTTTTTTCAAGTTTACAATCTTTCATCGAAAAAGTTGATTGCGCTGGCTTCAGATCAAAGAATGCAGTTGAAACGAAAAATTAAGCTGCTGAATTGCAACGGTCAAGTATACGGTTGCTTCAATGATGGCCTTATACTTAGATATGCAGTCGAGTTGAATCGTTGGATGACGTTTTCGGAAGGCAGATTGAATGGAAGCATCAAATTCGTGTTCGCGAGCAATGGAAACACACTGTTCAAGATACCTCGGTTGAAAGATGTTGAACGAAAAGATACTCCTGAGGCGTACGATTTCGAGCGAAATTCGTGGATTTCTCTACCAGCGTTACCTCCGTCATGTTCCCATATATTATCTGCGACTACGGTTAATGGTAATCTGGCTATTTTATTTCCAGAAGCTATTCTTTTATTTGATAATCAGTCACAACTGCAGCGTCAAATTACAATTCCTCCCCCAAGCCGCAGGTGCTCGCATAGTTCTAAAACATTTACCCAGTATACTAAAAATAGTGTCTTGTACTCGCGAAACTGGGAATTTCGCTTAATGTCTCTTTCACACAAACAGCCGTTGGACAAAAGTTGGGTTCGTTGGAGAAGCTATACGCATATTGCCGCCATTCATGATGTTCGTAAATAAATAATATATTATGGAGATACCTTTAAATCTCAAAATACCTAAACTTTTGATTATGTAGATTCGTCGTTTTTCGTAATATTCGGTAAACAAATTCAATCAAATGATTCAAAACCAAAGTTTATCACCGGATTTTTTCGACGTAAATTCTTCGATTGCCTATAATAAAATACCCACGAAATTTTAATTTTTTTCAACGTATTCTACGGATAGATACCTACCGCTTATTCAGATATTTATCAAATATGAAAATAATCTTAATTAACTCTTCAAATCAGATTCCTAGAATCATTTTGAAAATTTTAATATTTATTCAAAGATAGTTGAGCTTAAATTCTCGTATAGGTGAGTTGGCATCAAAAAAATTAGGTACCTAAATTTTTCGCAAATTCATTCTCAACTAAACACCTATCTGATTTTTTGTTTGGATTAAAAAATTGAACTCATTTTTTTCTTTAAAAATTCAAAAATTTGACTATCTTTGCAAAAATATTGAAATATGAGTAAAAATCTTTTTAAAAAAATATAACTATGTAGGTATCTGTATCGTACAACGTATGGTTTTGAAAATCATTGAGCCTTTGAGCCCAAAAGTAGGTGAAACTGTTGACGCAGGTACACGCACAATAACTCAGAGCGTGAGAAATTTGTCAATTTAAAATTTGCGTCGAATAAAATTTAACACCTAACCAGACCTGAAAAGATTAAAAGAATTTGGTATCTTCTTTCTTAAAGTTTATATATTTATCAATTTAACCTCAGAATTGATACATACATTAGAATTAAGTGCCTAATTTTAATTTTTTATTGTATTTTTGAAAGAATTCAACTTTGTTAAGTTTCAATTATTTTTGAATTTTCATCGTATTATAATATTTTTTCCAATCTCTATTAATTTTTAAGGAGGTATTTTTTCTTCTCGTGCCTAATTTTTGTTCTTACCACAGAATTCATTTTAAACGATTTCAATTTTAGAAGCAGTAAGTTAAAAATACCTAGTAATAAGTTGTTATCTGTACCTTTGCCTATTTATAAGGTTTTTCAATTCAATATTTACCTATATCTGAAAAAACTGACTTTTTATTCTTTTGAAAACTGAAATGAATCTCATATCAATTCAACTTTTCAACCTCAATACAAGAGGCTACCTACCCAAATGCCATCAAAGGTCGAACTCTCATGAAATTGTATCAAACCTGAAAATTCCGGAACTTCACTCGAATATAAAATTTTAATGAAATTGAAAATCATTTCTGCCCCTTCAAAAGTGAAGATAGGCAAAAAGTGTATGCCACAAATTTTTTGCAATTTTTTTCTATAATCCTAGGTACTTAACTAACAATTTCAGTGAAATTAAAGAAAAATTAAATTCTGAGAATATTTAAACTTACTGTAACCTCTTCAAAAATGAAAATAGGCAAAAAGTGTACACCATAAATTTTTTTGCAAGCACGTTAATCTATTATATGTGACGCAGCATACGAAAAAGGGGCATTGCTCAAAAAACGCGTTTTTCTCAAAATGCGTTTCAAGTTTTGAACGTGGTTTTTTATTTTTTATTTTAATTTGAAGGACCGGCGGGAATTTTTTCTAGTTCTATGTGACCTTGCCATACTCTAGCGTCATTTCGCCGAATTATTCGCGCTCATCGGCGACATGTCGATGACGTACAATTTTTTCTCCCCTTTATTTAATAAACTCAAAAATCATTATTTTCGTATTTCGAAGGGAAAATTCGATCAGGCGGTGGTTTTACTGGATTCCACATAGTATTGTACATATGCAAAAATAAAAGAAATATAAATTTTTTTTTTTGAGAATTTTTGATTTTGGGAATTTTTTCCCCTTTTTTTTTAGTAAACTAAAAAATAATCATTTTCGTATTTCCAAGGGAAAATTCGATCCGGCGATGGTTTTACTGGATTCTACATCGTATTGTATGCGAAAATGAAGAAAAGAAACAAAAAAAAATTTGAGCATTTTTGATTTTTTTGCCTTTTTTAAATGCCATTTTTCAACACTTTAAAGTGGAGTAATCGAACTGGCGATATTTTTATCGGATTCTACGTGAAATTTTATAGAAGGATCAATCACTAACTCAAAACTCGTTTTTTTGGGCAATGCCCCCTTTTCGTATGCGGCGTCACATAAATGTAAAAATACTTGTAACAATTTTTATTGCCTTTCAATTAGACAAACCTGAACTCGCGAACATTCTTCGTCTTCTCTAGTTACGACTAGTTCTGCGGTAAAAATCTTACATTTTTTTACTTTTGAATTTTCTCAAAGGGTATAGCCGGGTTTTAGGTGAATTTGGCCCGATGCTCCGATTTTCGATCTGACCCCCTCAGATGGTGTACCTTGATGTAAAAAAAATTTAGAAACATTTTTGACCCCCCAACCCCCTCCCATTCGGAGTATGGACATTTTATTGCACTACTTTCAAGAATTTTTAATTTCAATGGAAGTGAAGTAAATTTTTTGTTCCTTGGCACAAAGTTACATCTCGTAGAGATATATTTACGATAATTTTTTCAACAATTTTGATGCACTCCTTCACGTTGTTTCGGCTATTTGAAGTTTTCGATCGTAAAAAACACCATATAAGCGAAGAGCGACCCCTTTTGAAAATATCCCAAAAACGTGTTTTTTAACGTAGATTCACGTCACGTATTCACTTTTGGCGATTTCGATGCACCAAGGGCCGAAAGTCGCGAAAACCCGCACAGAAATGTTGTTTTTCTAGCAGATTTTTCAAATTTTGAGCGTTGTGGTTGTGTATGGAGAGAAATGACTGAACGAAGAAACTAACGTCGGATTCGTATTTAGCGGGTCAAACCTTTGATTATAAATATACTACGTATAACAGATAGCTATTCCTTTTGTTCGAATTGGAAACACTCTAATGCATCTGACCGCATTGCCGCGCTGCAGTAGTTTTTTATCAGACAGTACAGGTTCAATCCTAAAAAATACTTCAAGAGAATGGTAGATGGCGTTTATTTTTAAAGCGGTTTCCACTTCTTTCCGCATCTACCCTTTTTTTTTTCGCGCATCATTTACAGTTAAAAGGAACAGGATCACAACATATTGTTTGCTTTTGTGTGGGTTTTACTACCACTAGCATAGACTTTTACTCCTAAATAAAATGAAACCTAAACAGCCTCAACTAAATCACCCTCGACCTCCAGCTGCGAGGTAGGTATGGACATTGAACTAGCCCATACAATGAATATTTTCAAATTGAAGAAGGAGCTCTTTATTTTTGATAGTCGAAAAGTACCTAGCTAAAAAAAAATCATGAATTCTAATAAAGAAATTTCAGCTTCTGTATGTCCTTTTCTTCAAAACTTTCGCCATTGCTTCCTTCGAGTTCGATAAATTTACACAAGTAATTCTCAAAAAGATGCCCTTTCATTCCAAACAATTGAAGATTTTGAAAAGGAAAAAAATTGCCTTCCTTTATCGAGGGACTTGATGGCGATCTGGAATGAAATGTTCAGAAATTGTTCAATTTTTTTTAGAGGGGAGGTGGTTAAGGAATTAGTTTTTATTTTTAGAAGTTGAAAAACTAGTTCGAAAAAGCTAGAACTTTGTTTTTTTTATTTTCAATAAGTACGTCTAGTTGGAAAATTTACATTTTCTAAAAATTCTAAATATGTCTGTAATAGTAATCGGCAAATTTTTCATTTTCACCCCCCCCCCCACAGGATTTTTACCCAAGTTTCGTTCCTGGTTCCAGGGCTGGTAAGTTAGCCTTAACCTTTACGCCTTTTAAGCTGATGATTTCTTCAGAAATAAGTTTAAAGGTTTATTTTTTTTGAGCTTACAACAAAATTTTTTGCTCCATCTTTCCATTTTCATTAAATTTTTTCAATTTTTCTGAACTATTATAAAATTTTTTCATTTCTTCTTAAATCTTGAAATTTTTTTAATTGAAATTATTCATCAATTGTTCTTAAAAAAATTGTCTCAATTTTTTGTACTTGAAATTATTTCAAATTTTAGAATTTTTTCTCGTTTTTTCCGACCTTGAAATAAATTTTTTTTTCAAACTCAAATTATTTTCAGCCCTGAATTTTTTTTTGAAACATTTTTCCACATTCCTGAAATTTTTTCAATCTGAAAACTTTCTTAGATATTTTATCAACTTGTTTCCAATCGCTTTTCAACTCAACATTTTTTCCAGTTTACAATTTGTTGATATTTTTTATAAAACTTGATTTTTTTTCACATTTTTTACATTTTTTCATTTTCTAAAAAAATCTCAATAAATGAGAAACAATTTCATGATATGAGTAGGGTAGGTGTGCAACAAGAAACATCATTTTACATTTATGTACTTTTGAATACCAGAATTCAGAGTATGAAAAAAATATTAGGATTGGATACAAAAATTGAGTTGAAAAAATGTTGAATAAAAGTTTGAAACTTTGAAGTTTTTGGTTTGAAAAAATTTTCAGAAAAAATTGGAGTTGGAAAAATTTTAAGATAAGAAGTCGAGTTTGAAAAAGTTTTAGAATTCAGAAGCTTTAAAAATATTTTAGGGAAAAATTTCGTTTGAAAACATTTTGAGAAGAAAATTTAGCAGCTTGAAAAAATTCAGAGAAAAAAATGATTTTTTTTATTTTTAATTCAAATGAAATCAATTTTCTGAATACAAAAAAAAGAGTGAAAAATCGACCTCATTTCGAACTTACCTCACCCCCCCCCCCCCCCCCCCAACAAGAAAAAATTATGAAAAATGGTTGTAAGTTTTTAAGTTCCAAGCTGTAAGTTGCTTCAAGCTTGAAGTGTAAGTTTAGGTTTTATTTTTAAAAATTCATTTCAAGTTTTATGCTTAAGTTTATTGATCGGCTTACCCGCATCATTTTAAAGTAGGTACCTATTATTGAAATTTTTTACATTGAACAAGAAGTTGAAATTGAATTGCATATTTTTGTCTCAGGAGGGGGATGAGGGTAGTCGGGTAGGAAATTGGGAAAAACATTAATTTTCCAATGTAGGCCGCTCCAAAAACTCTTGGAATACACACTGTTGACCTGATATAATTATGTTGCGTTTTTTTTTCATTTATTTTTAATTTTCCTGTAAGTATTTGTGTTGGAAGAAAAATTTGAGTCGAAAAATGGAAAAATTTTCCAGTAAGTATTTGGGGAAGGGGGGAGGGGGGATAAAATCATATTTTTACAGAAAATCATTTTAGATTTTTTTTTTCAAAATGTTAACAGGTATCTAGTGCAATTATTTTGATTTCAATGAATCGATTAATTTTTCAAAATTCGTCAGTTTAAATATTTTACTCTTGGAAAAGGGGAATTTTTTTGATATTAATCGATCTGATTTCTCAATTTTGATAAAATAAATAATTTCTTACAACTTTATGTTTGAATCTTTTAATTTTCAAGCTGAAAGATTGATATTTCTAATTATGATAAATCGATTATACTATTTCAAAATTAATTTAAATTCCAATTTTGGATTTTTTCGATTTTACTAAATCAACTAATATTCGATTTTGATAAATCGACCACTTTTTTGATTTTGATGAATTTATTGGTCAACTTTTCGGATTGGATAACTCTAATCAATCTTAAAATTCATTACTTAATTAAATGTTCTCATTGTTAGATAAAAAACTGTGGGAAATTAATTCAATTTCAATAAATCATAATATGTAAATTTTGATTTTGATAACCTGATTTGTGAAAATCGATTATTTTAAATATTGTAATCAGGGAAATGCTGCAATTTTTTCGATTCTGATGAGTAATTCTCAAAATTTTACACTTAGTTTTCTCAAAATTTCTCAATTTTTCAAAAATACTTCATATTTTTAAAATTTTTGAACCTCTTAAAATTCATTAATTTTTGAATTTGTTGAAATTTTCCACTTTTCCACTTTTCAAATTTTTTAATATTTCCAAAATTTTATAATTTTTTAAACTTTCTTATTTTTTTTCAATTTGTCGAATTTCGAGAAGTAGGTGTTTAATATTCATTAATTTTAATTTTCAGAATTTCCTGATTTGAAAAATCATCATATACCTATGTATTTGAAAAATTTCTCAACTTTTTGAAATTCATTGATTTTTCAAAATTTATCCTTTGAAATAATTTAATTTATTTAAAGTTTGTCAACTTCAAAATTCGCTTGAAACGAAAGATCTTTCAACAGTAGACAAAACAAGATTGCAAAAAAACGGAAGGAAAAACACTTCGCTTCTTTTCTAACCCAGCAGGATGTGTGATAATAGGAAAGAACAAATGAAAGTGAAATTTAAAAAACGATGCCAGGTAAAGAAGTTTGATGCTACCACAAGCCAGGGTTACAATCCTACAATAGTCCCCTTCTTGTTTACGAGCATCCGAATGCATCTGAGCTCCAACATACTAAAAACAGAACATTAGGTGAGAACTCAGATGCATTCAGCTAGTTTCGTTCGAAAATTGAACGCTAGCGATGTCTAGATCTCAGATGCATGTACTATTTTAACGTTTCCAATTCGAACAAAAGGAATAGCTATCTGTTATACGTAGTATATTTATAATCAAAGGGTCAAACTACCCTGATAAACACCCTTTCCACGGTCGTTTTATTTGAAGACTCGAAATTCGCTATTTTTGACATGAAAAATCAGTGAAAAAGGTGAATTTTGAGACTTTAAGCAAAACGATCGCGAAAAGGGTGTTTATTGGGGTATTCTGACCCGCTAAACACGAATCCTACGTTAGTTTCTTTATTTGGTGATCTTTTCCGTATAAAACACTCAAAACTTGAAAAATCTGCTAAAACAACAACATTTCTGCATGCGGTTTTCGTGATTTTTAAACCTTAGTTCAAAGAAACAGCCAAATGGCACATTAAAATAATGGCAAACGTTGTTTAAAAAAAAGGTTTTTGGGAGTATTCTCATTTGAGATTATCCAAGTTCATAACATGAATTCATTAAGAGACTTCATTAGAGCGAAGGTAAAAATTCCTTTTTGAGAATACAAACATTTTAAAAAATGATAAAATTTTGGGTTTCAGAAATCATTTTTGGGTAAGTTTTTCGAAATGTTGTATATTTTAATGAGATCATTTTCTAAAATTATTTATTTTGCCAAACAAAAAATATAGATACAACCAGTCACCTCTAAAAAAAAATCGTTAGACGAACAAGAACAAGTTGCCTATTATTGAAAGTGAAGGGGCAACGAAAAACCAAATTATTTTCAATTAGGTATTGTACTGGGTAGTACCTCAAAAATTTAATAAATTTCCATAAATAGGTAATGAATTTTTCACCAATTTAGAAATTGAAGGGATTACAAAAAGAAATTTGTACGAAAAAATCAATCAAGGGAATAAGCCCTATTTTTCAGTATTCTAAGAATCAATGGTTCTCTTCAAACTGAAAGAGACATGATCATTCGAAGCTCGAAGCTGAAAATTTTTTTAATTTCTTGAAGCTCGTTTACCTATTACGAATGATCCATGGTGCTTTAAATTTTGATGCTAGGCAAAAATTATACTCCATAATTATATTAAAAAGAGGATAGATTTACTTTATTGGTTCGAGGCCACCAGAGTTGCATTTTCTTAGTATAGATTAACCAAAAAAATATAGCTAACTGGAAGGTTATGATCGCCAGTTGGCCTATTGTCAGGCGCCAGGTGGGAGTCTGAAACGTGATTAAGAAGGGGAAGTGGGGAAGTAAAAAGCTTAGTTGATGATTTGAGCTCGTTTCGATGCATAGAAGGTAGAAATATTTCGTCATTTCGTCATTCATCACTCTTATCTCTCTCATCTCATCTGCAGTAGATTCGGGTGTTGTTTACAAATTTGTATTAAACGCGTGTATTTTTAATTGTTGATCACCAGCAAGAGCATTAACATATTTGAGTAATTCGTTTGCAAATTCGAAAAATTCAAAGTTCCTTCGTGCAGAGAAATATCATCAACTCAATATCCTAAAACATAGTGAAAGTAAGTAAAAATTTGAAATAAACTGAAAAAAAATTCTAGGTACTATCTATGTACTAAATACTTATAGAAATTTGGTTTTGGTTTTCAGACGACTTCGGCGTGGATAATACAAGTCGTGTATATAAAATGAGTAATTACAGTTTTCAATCAGACTATGAAGTCGATGATTATTACAATGACTATTACAATTCATACGATTCCAACATTTCCAACGATGATCGTGAAGACCTTAGAAATGAACCTGATGGTATACCTGAATTCAATTCCGCTGATGAAGAGTCCAAATCCTCTAAGAACGTGTTAACAGATGAATATTCTTGGCGTATAATTAAAGAAATCAACGATTCACGCCAACACGTCGCCGAGACATTACGAAAAGAGACCGTCGAAAATTTACGAAACCAGCACAACACGATTAAGGTAAAAGCTGACGGAGTTGTTCATCACCTGAATCGAATACAATTAGCTTTGAAGTCCGATTATTTTGAAAAACTCTTTACTGGAAATTTCAACGAAAAGGAAAGTGAGCTGGTGGAAATTCATTCAATTGACGGTCACGTGTTTCCCTGCATTATCGAGCTGATAAATGGGAAAAAATTAGAATCTGTGATTAATACAGACAATTACGCCGAATTATTGATGGCGATGGATTATTTACAAATGGAGATAGATTTGAAAACGTTTCGCAATATAATAATCGATAATTTAAAAGTACCATTGAAACAGAATTCGAGTATTTTCGTATTACACGATTTCGTCGCGCTGCAGGATAAGAAATTTGAATTTTTGTTGAGAGTTGTTCGCGGATATTTATCCATTCATTTGGACGAATTATACGATTGCCCGGAATATTTATCCCTATCAGCCGATCAATTGGTTGAAATCATCGCGAGAAATAAATTTCCGGAGTATACCGGAGAAAAAAACCAAATCGGCCGGATCTGTGCTAAGTGGATTTGTCATGATATAGAAAATCGATTTTCCCATATCGTAGATTTGGCCAACGCTGCGAGGTATCGATATGACGTTTATTATAAAGTGCATCTTGAGAATGTCAATTTTCCATTTACGTCGTCCGGCTGTAAGGCAGAAAGAAAACTATCTTTGGTGGTAAAACATTTCAACAGATTGCTCAACCTCGACGGTGAAATAGATTTTGGTATGTACCTATTGCACTTATTTTTTTTGCTTTGAATAAAATAAAAATTTCAAATTTTGTAGGTGTTGTATTCTCCGTAAAGGAAAACTAGTTTTCGGTAGATACACAGAATAAAAATTATAGTAAACGCAGTGACATACCGAAGGCATTTCCCCGGGGGAGGGGAGGGGGAGAAGAGGTGAAAATCCCAACTCAAATTTTCAAAATTCCCAACAAAGTGACGGCGCATAGTAAAAGGGACCTTAGGGTAGGAAGGTCAAAAAATTTTTTTTGACTCTGATAGGAAATTTCCTTAAAATTTGAATGGAATTGGTCCCAGACCTCAAAAGTGACTTTTAAACGAGTTACGTCAATTTTTATTGAGTAAAGACGAAAAAAAATTTTGGAAATAAAAGGGACGTTAGGATTATTTTGAAAAATAAAAGGGACCTTAGGGTTTTTTGGTGAAAATTTCGCAATTTTATTTATGTTCTGGAAAAAAATTACCAAAATTGTTTCAAAAATGGTCAAAATAACAGTCTTCAGCAATTTGTACCTCGAAAAATTTCAAAAGCTCAAAAGTGGTTTTTGGACGTAAGGTCCCTTTTACTGTGCGCCGTCACATATAGGCGATATCAGAATTCCGGAGGAGGGGGTGAGATTCAAATTTGCAAACCAATTTTTTTCAAACTTTTCCGGTGATTTCTTAAAATCTACATGCAGGTACTAATTTTTCCAAAGCACGTGAAGTTTTTTAATTTTTTTACTCGTTTTCATCATTTTTGCGAACTTTTGAAGTTTTCACAACCCATTACTATAAGACCCTTTTTCAGATAAAAAATCTGAATAAATTTTTCGTTGGTTATTCCAAATTTTTTTTTTCAAACCTACAAGCAATATCATTGTAGTCGAAAAAAACATACGAAATAGTTTATTTGCTTTGAGCGAAGAAAAGCGAGGGCGAAAATTTTAGAAAACCTCAAATTGAATATGCAATAAAATCGTGTTTTTAAAGAATAAACTATAATGAAAAATCGACTGCTTCTATTTTGAAATGATTAAAACAGAAATATACCATGGCCGAGCGACGAGCGTAGCGAGGCCGAAGCTTTTGTAAAATTGGATTTTCAATTATCAAAAATAAGTTTTAAGGAGAACAAGATCAATGAAATTAATTGAAATAATTTTGAAGAAAATTGCGAAAAAAAAACCTTTAAATTACAAGTACAACTATAAAAATTTTTTGGTTGACGAGTGAAAATTTTCAAAATGCAAGGTATAATTAATAATTTTTTTTCTAAAACATTTATTACGACAGTTTAATTCTTCGCTGGGAAAATGATCAATTTTCAGTTGAAAAAGGTTGGGAAAATGATAAATGACTAATTTTTCCAACTAACCAGTGAAAATTTTGTTGATTTTCAACATTTAAAATAACCGTTTTATTTATTATTTTTCATCAAAAAAATTAATCCCAACTGTCCAATTTTCCCAACTAATGTGTTTGAATGTTTAATTTTCTCAACTCACAAGTAAAAAATTTCCTCAGGGGAAGCTCTCCCTCCTCCCTATCGGTACGTCACTGATTGAAGGTACCTCACTAAAGACCTGTTTATTTTTTTTCAGCACTCGAAACCCCCGAAGAACACGAATCCGAAAACACAACTGACCACATCATAAATAAAATGGACGAAAAAAAGAAATGGACCGAATTCTTGGAAAACGAGTATCTATACGATGTGACAATCAAAGCTGGAGGAAAAATCTTCAAGCTACACAGGTTCGTGTTGGCCTCATCGTCCGACTACTTCGCTCATATTTTCTCTGCAGAAATTTCGAAAGCTTTTCAATCAGGAAATCCGTCAAATTTTCTGGTAGATAAAGACGCAGAATATTTGTTAGAAGAAATCGATCCTGTGACATTCGGCATTCTGATAAAATTTCTGTATTTCCGAGAAACCAATTTGTCGTCCTGTTCCAATCTTGAAATAGTTCGATTATTGAAAGCTGCTATAATTTTGAAAGTTTCTGAAGTGATTGCCAATATAAAATCCCATATCTCAGAATTTTTGGAAAACTTCCACGAAAATATCATCGAATTAATGAATGTTACGTATGGTCACGAAATCCACCAAGAATTCTACACCACTTTATGCAAACGTATGATTACCATCTGGCCCGAAATCGTCAAGACTCCTGAATTTTACTCAATCTCTTTCGACGTTTTGGAAAATATACTAATTTCCGAGGATCTCGTAGTCGGCGAGCAAGAGATACTGGATATTTGTTCGAAATGGATTGCTCATGATGTGAAGAATCGCTTTAGTTTCTTAGCTGAAATCTCCGTCGCTATAAATCGAAATTACATGATGGATTATGAGGCATTCGAAATGGAAATTCCGAAAGATTGGATCAGCTGCTCGGAGCAATTCATCCGAGATCGATTATGGGAAATTTTACGTACCAATACGTTGGTTCCATCGAAAACCAATATAGAAAACGGAGAATCAATTGGAAATAAGCCTATGTTTGTCGCCGCGGAAGGTATAACGTTGGATATTCTGGATGCTGATTTAGAAAAAATCGCATCATTAAAATCGCCCGAATGTCCTGTCTTGTTTCATTTCGGTATCGACGACAATTTATTGCTACCCGTTTTCGACGGCTTTCAAACCTCAGCCACTGTAATCGATAATAATTTATTTATCGTTTACGTCACCGTACAAAAATCTTATTTTCAAGTTTACAATTTTTCATCGAAAAAGCTGATTTCGCTGGCTTCAGATCAAAGAATGCCGTTTAATCGAAAAATTACATTGCTGAATTGCAAAAATCAAGTATACTGTTGCTTCGAGGATGGCCTTATACTTAGATATGCAGTCGAGTTGAATCGTTGGATGATGTTTTCGGAAGGCAGATTGAATGAAAACATTCAATTAGTATTCGCGAGCAATGGACACACACTCTTCAGGGTTCTTCGGTTGAAAAATGTTGAACGAAAAGATACTCCGGAGGCATACGATTTCGAACGAAATTCGTGGATTTCTCTGCCACCTTTACCTACAGAGCTTACATCATTATTGATCTATCGAACATCTGCGACTACGGTTAATGGTAATCTGGCTATTTTATTTCCAGAAACAATTCTTATATGTGATAATCAATCGCAACTGTGGCGTCAAATTAAAATCCCTCCCGCCAGTGGCGCGTATGAATTTGAAGTATTTACGCAATACGAAAACTGTATCTTGTACATGCGAGGCTCGAAGAGTAGCTGTATTTCTGTCTCAGACGGACAACAGCTGTTCTACAAAGATTTGCCAGATTGCAACAAATATTCGCAATTTGCTGCCATTCACGATGTTCGTAAGTAAATAGGTTCATGTCTAATTCTCAAAATACCTAAATTTTCGATTTTTTTTATTCGTCGTTTTTCGTACCTAATATTCCATAAACAAATAAAAAATTGAATGATTCAAAACCAAAATTAATCGTCGGATTTTTTCGACGTAAATTCTTCGACTATACTAAAATACTTGCATAGAAATTTTAATTTTTTTCAACGTTTTTTACAGATACCCACCGTACATTCAAATATATCAAATATGAAAATGTATCTTAATTAATAACCCATCAAATCAAATTCCTAGAAGAACCATTTTGAAAATTCACCTACTTATTCAAAATTAGTTAAACTCAAATTCAAGTAAGTTGGCATCAAAAAAATTACCTAAATTTTTCGCCGATTTAAATTCCAATTAGGTAGGTACCTATATTTCATTTTTTTTCCTTTGCATTGAAAAATTCAACTCTTTTTTTCTCAGAAAATAACAACTCATCGAAGTATGATGGAATCCTCAACTCATCCACTTTTGATTTATACTTAATAAAGTTACAGGAAATCGTAAAAATCTTTTTTTTTTTGTAAATATAATATTGTATCTAGGATTATAGGTACCTGTATCGTACAACGTAACTATGATTTTGAAAATTATTGATCCTTTGAGTTCAAAAGTAGTTGAAAAATATTACGCTGGTACAATACCTATAATTTTGAGCATGTGAAATTAGAATACTGCCAAAAAGAAAAGTGAAATTTGTCAATTTAAAATTTGCGTCGAATAAAACTTGACACCCGATCACACCCGAGAAGATTAAATCTGATTTTTCTACTTTCTTCAAGTTTATATATTTATCATTTTAACCTCAAAACTGATATATTAGAATTAAATGTATAATTTTAAGATTTTATCGTATTTTAAAAAGAATTCAACTTGACTGAGTTTCAATTCTTTCTGTTTTTTTTTTATCGTATACTTACCTATAATATTTTACCTACCTATTAATTTTTAAGGACGTATTTTTTTTCTCGTGCCTAATTTTTGTTCTCTGAACAAAATTCATTTTAGAAAGTTTCAATTTTATAGACAGGTACGAGTAAGTTGAAAATAGGTTATAAATTGTTATCTATACCTACCTACTTATGAATATTTTCGATTTAATATTTACTTATAAATCTGAAAAAATAAATATATCAGGTCACTAAAGGCGTTGATAATTCTATTGGATGCAATATCACATTGGAGGTTCCCTACGAGTTGAAAAATTGTGATCAAATTTTGTGCTTCAATCCCTAACTCGAGTGGGATGGGGTGTAGATGATTATGGATCACCTAAATGGAAAACTCCAAAAAGCTTCCGAAAAAATAAATACTATATGTCCAAATAGTCAAAAAAAAGTTATGGAATCAGTCTTTAGAAATTAATAATGACTTTTTATTCTTTTGAAAACTGAAATGAATCACTTATACCAATTTTTGCGACTTTCAACTTTTCAACCTCAATGCAGGAGGCCACTTGCCAAAATGCTATCAATGGTCGAATTCTCATAATTTTAATAAGGTGTAACATTTCCAAATCAGGAATGACTGATCTTAATTTGAAATTGTATCAAACTTGAAAATTCCGTAATTTCACTGGAATATAAAAATTTGGACAATACCAAAACATACCTATACTTGATTGATTTTTTTGAAGAGGAAGGGGGGGGGGATTTTCCCATAAATTTATTAAAACTTACAACTCTCAGTTCAACGTGATGGATATTTTTGAAAATTATCTGACTATAGATTCATAATTTTTGGACTCCTCCATCTCAATTGAAAGCTTGTTTGGCTGCGCTCCTCAAAGAGAATTGTTCGAGTGCTTTCATTCATAAAATGTGATGTAGATACAAATTACGGTCAATAATGTCTACACGGTTCTGGGAAACGATAAAATTCAAAATTAGATCGCAGGTACTTTTTCTATTTGAGGAAAAATACGAAGATGTAGTTTGATTGCAGTACAAATTAAAGAAGTACGGTATGTGAGTGATGTGGTAGGGGGAGGGGGTAGATCAATTGTTCTCCCTGATCTTCTCTTTGATAATAGATTCCAAGAAGAGCATATTAGCACATGTAGTTTGCAGCAGTTGTAACCTACTACTTGGAAACTTGCGGTAGGTAGGTAAAACAGGTTAATCTATTAAATATATCTGTTATGCCTTCTCTGGCTACACATTTTTTAATTTTGAATTTTCTCAAATTTATTGTTACTTAATTCTAATTTTCTAGTTCAAATATTTTCAACTCTACATTTCAAAAAATTTTCCCGCCCTTATTTTTTTGAAATTGCATCCAATTTTGAAATGTTTCCATTTAAACTTCAATTTTGATTCGTTTCAAATTATTTTCAATTTCATGTTTTTAAAAATTCCTTTCAATTATTGAGTTGGAAAAAATTTTGAAAAAAAAGCAGTTGAGAATTGAAAACAAAAATCACCGGTGAAAAAAAAATGGAAAATAATTTGCAATTTAGCATTGAAAATTTTTCCATTTTTATTCTCTTCAGTTTTTTCACTTCATATTTTCAAAATTTCTCCAACTCGAAAATTTTTTGTAATAATTTAACAATTTTTCAAATATTTTCAACCCTAAAATCTTTCCAATAAAAAATTTAAAAAGAATTTCCAGCTTGGAATTTTTCAAAAAAATTTCAATTTCATATTTTGAAAATTGCTTCCATATCAAAAATCGTTTCCAGTAATTCTAAAGTTTTTCTTCAATTTTCTTCAACTCGAAAATATTTTTAATTGAAAATCTTGAAAATTTTTCCATCTTTTGTTTTGAGCCTGAAAAAGGAAAAAATTGTACCTTTGAATTGAAAAGGAAAAACAACAAGTTCAATTTTAGCAGCAAATTTTGCATTTTTTTGTCCTTGAAAAGTTATAAAACTGAAATTTTGAAACCGGTATTTTGGAACTGGAACCAGGGCTGGTGGAACAGAACAGAACAGAACAGTATGAACAAATAAAAACACTAAAATTTCTGTTTTCGCGGAACAATAACCAGAACAGAACAAAATAATGTTCTGAACAAATAAACGAGAACAGAACAGAACAGAACGTATGAAAAATATTGTTTTGTTCTGTTCAGAACAGAACAATATAATTTTTTTCTGTTCATGAATTTATAATTTTTCAGAATTTTCAAGCTTTTTTGAGGATTTGGAAATTCCCCCTTTCCCTCCTCCCCATGAGTCCAAGCCTAACATACCAGAAAACCACATTTTCTCACTTGGACATCAATTTATCAATTTTTAAAAAATTGAACAGAACAGAACAGAACATAACAAAAAAGACCAGAACAGAACAGAACAGAACAGAACAAAACAGAACAAAACAACTGGAACAAAACCAGAACAGAACAAAACAATTTGTTTAAGGATTCGTTCCTGAACAGAACAGAACAAAACGACGTTCTGTTCCACCAGCCCTGACTGGAACTGGGACTAAAAAATGTTGAGAACTGGAACTGAAACTGGAAAAAATATCATTTCAATTTTCTATCATTGTATTAAACCGAAACAGAAATGAAAACAAGTTACCTTAAAAGCTTTCGCGCACTTCGCATCGAATTTTTTGGGAGTTTTTATTTAAAAGCGGCCCTTTTTCAAAATATTCCCTTTCAATGCAGAATGCTTTCAATTTGACCGAATTAAAAAATCAAAACCGAAAAAAAAAAAAAAAAAATTGGGCATTAAAAATGACCAAGTTTTTACATAAAAAAAATGGGAGTATTCTCGTTTCTGAGGTTATCCAAGTGCATAACGTAAAGAGACTTGATGGTCGAGGAAAGGTCCAAATCCACTCTTTAGGACACAAATGCTGAAGAAAAATTATGAAATTTTGGGACTTGGACATATTTTCTGGACAAGTTTTACGAAATGTTGATTATATATTACTTGACATCTGACTCAGATAATCAACTCAGTACATACCTACATATGCAGATAGCCTATGTCATTCCTCAACAAGTTTCACTGTTCGCCCTCGCCAGTTGCCAAACCGCCACCTTACAGAGGCCAGAGAACGCGTCAAAGATTTGGATTGAACCCCTTTTTACAATCACAAGACGAAAGAGGATAGAATTGCCTTACTAGAGACCACCAGAGTTGCATTTCCTATTCCTAAGTACCTGGCAATAGGCCTACTGGCGACCACAGCGGCTCCGGGTAATCACCCATCGCTGCGTTGCCACAGGTAACTCGCGTTCGAGCGTCGCAGTGGTCGCACCCGGTCCCGAATTGGTCCATTTCTTTATTGCCAAGTCGGAGTCTGTAATGTGAAAAAGAAGGGGAACTGGAGAAGTAAATGCTTATTTGATGGCAAGATGCCTCGCCACTTCGCCAGACTTCAGATTCAGATACGTTAAGGAACTGGAACGAATACTTCGTTAACCATTATTCATATCTCTCATTTTGTCTGTATCAGATTCTGGTGTTGTTTCCAATTTGTGTTAAACGTTGTAAGTACTTCTGAGTTTTTTGTGGTTTCATCAGCGTTGAAATATTTTGTGCAATTCGTTTTCAAATTCAAAAAATTCAAAATCATTCTGTGCGGAGAAATATCATCCACCCAATATCCTAAAACATAGTGAAAGTAAGTGAATATTTGAAATAAGCTGGAAAAGAATTATAAGTAGACTTAGAGTAATGCGTTGATACTCCTTTTTTGGATATAACCAAGCCCCACTAAAAAAACTCGAGATGAACATGTTGCCTATCGTAATAATTGAAGGGATAAATTCTGTTTCTAAAAAAAATCACGTAAAAATTTCTAACCATGGGAATGGATAGTACCGTCTTGGGGTGAAAATATACGATTTTCGAGGGTTTTTTCAAAATTTCTCTGCCAATAATGAAGATATCAACCTGATTATTTTTCCGGTGCCGTGGCCATTCTTTGGCTACAAGTAGCCTCTTTCAAAAAAATCCATCCCCAAACCTCGATTTTTGGCGAATTTTTGAAGTATGACATGTCAAACCTCAAAGAGTAGGGCGAAAATATACACCCCTAAAAAATGACTAAAATTCATGCAAAAAACTTTATTTTTTCAAACTACAGTACTGCAGGAGTATTGAGGAATACTGGACGAATCTTTTGATGTGTGGGTTTGCTTTTTGCTTGGTTTTGATGATAAACAACGACAAAAAAAAATCGAGAATAAAATTGAAGAAAATGAGTTTTTTTTTAAAAACTACCGATTTTTTGCGATTTAAAAAAAATATAATTATCAGATAAGTGTCTTAAAGTGAATTCAGTAATAGCGTTAAGTCTTAGCTACGATTTCGTTTTTGAATCACTAAAAACGGTTCAGAAATATAGAAATTATGATTTTTTGTGACGAATTCACTACCGCTCATTTTAGATAAAAAAATCATTTTGGTGATTCAAAAACGAAATCGTAGCTAAGATTTGGCTTTATAACTGTATTTAGGTTAGAACACATACCTGATTAATATTTTTTTTTAATCGCAAACAATCGACAGGGGTTTTTCAAAAATTCATTTTCTTTGTCATTATGATTTTTTTTGGCGTTGTATCACACATCGATAGATTCGTCCAAGACTCCTCTTTCACAGAAAATTTATTTTAAGATCGTAACTTTTTACTAACGCTCTCCAGGACAGCAAACAGCCAAAAAAACGTGAGGTGTATATTTTTGGCCCACTTGACGGTACTTTGAAAACTAAACAAATCATCATCTGATGATTTTTGCCTAATTTTAAAATTGAAGGGACGACAAAAAAAATTGCCCCCAAAAATACTTTGATTACTGGATTTTTCATTTCATGACTTTTTGCCGAGTTATAAAATTTAAGAGTCTACAAAAAAAAATTGTTCGAAAAATTCTAAAAAATAAATTGACTAAGGAAAATAAATGGATAGTTAGTTGAAAACTAGACAAATTTTGTGCTGAAGACTTTTTGCCTAACATGAAAAATGAAGGGACTGCGAGTCATTCAAAATAAGTTGGCTTCAAAAAAAAAATCAAATTTTCTCGATTATTTTAAATGACCCGTAGGTAGCTCCTTTATTTTTCATGTCAGGCAAAAATCTTCAGAATAAAATTTGTTTAGTTTTCAACGTACTATTCATTCCTTTGGTGCCTTGATTAATTAATCCTTTTTGGGTCTCTGTATTCTCACACGGAATGAACAAACAAAATGACCAAACTATGCGCGATCTCGTTCATTTTTTTTCGTCATCTTCACCGATACATTGCTCATCTCAGCTGTTATAATATTTACCTAAATTATCAAAAGTAAAATCCTATTCTTTGATTTCAAAATTTTTTAAAACTTGACATTCTCTCGATTTTTTCTCACATTAAATTTCTTAAAATGTTTTTCAACCCAATTTTTCTATTCTGAAAATTTCAGAGGTGGAAAATAATAATTTGAGAAAAATATTTGAGCTAAAAATATAGAATTTTGAGAAAAAAAATTCAAAAGCTATAAAAATTGAACTTTGAGAGAAAATTTCGAGAGCAAAAAAATTTGAGAAAAGATTTAATTTTGAGAAAAAATTTCTAGAGTTAAAAAATGAAAACTATGTATTTTTGGAAAAAATTCCGGAGTTGAAAAATTTTTACACCTAAACCTGAAAAAAAAATGAAGGAAAAAATTTCAGAGTTGGTAAAAATTTTATTCCAGATGAAAAAATTTTAGGGTTCAAAAATATTTTGAGGAAAAATATTTAAAGTTGAAAAATATTAGGAGAAAAGGAAATTAAGAATTTCAAAAAAAAATTTGGGGTGAAAAATTGTTGATTTCGGTTTCGAATTTTCAAATCAAAAGCTTGAAATTTGATCGACTTTTTAGCAAGCTCTTCATTTCTACTACTTATCTTACGATACAGGTTGCGAAGTTGCGATTTGAGCGAACGATTTAGGTACATTTTGTTGTTCATTCCGTGTGAGAATACACAGACCCTACTATTCATTCCCATGATTAAAAAATTTTTACGTGGCTTTTTAAAAAAAATCACATTTGCCCCTTTAATTATTAAGACAGGCTATATTTTCATCACAAGTTTTGTTATATCAAAAAATGAAGGATTATTGTCCACTCCCTGCATGTATCTACTATCTACCTACTAATTATGTAGATACTTAAGTATAAAAATTTGTTTTTGTTTTTCAGACGACTTTAACGTGGGTAATGCGAGTCGTGAATACAAAATGAGTATTCATAGTTTGCATTCGGAATTTGATTATGATGTTTTTCACAACTCTTATCGTGTGGATAATATTTTCAAAGTTACGCCTGTCGATGGCGATGAATTCAACTCCTCTCAGGACGTCTTAACAGATGAATATTCATGGCGTATAATTAGAGAAATCAGTGATTCTCGCGAACACGCCGCTGAAATATTACAAGATGAGGCACTCGAAAATTTAAAAAACCAGTACAACGGAGTTATGGTAAAAGTTGACGGAGTTATTCATCGCCTTAATCCATTACAATTAGCTCTAAACTCAGATTACTTTGAAAAACTATTAACCGGAGATTTCAACGAAAGGAAAAGCCAGCTCGTGGAACTTCATTCAATTGACGGTCACGTGTTTTCCTACATTATCGAGCTGATAAATGGGAAAAAATTAACATCTGTGATTAATACAGACAATTACGTCGAATTATTGATGGCGATGGATTATTTACAAATGGAGATAGATTTGAAAACGTTTTGCGATATAATCATCGATAATTTAAAAGTACCATTGAAACAAAACTCGAGTATTTTCAAATTACACGATTTTGTCGCGCTGCAGGATAAAAAATTCGAATATTTGTTGAGAGTGGTTCGCGGATATTTATCCATTCATTTGAACGAATTGTACGATTGCGACGAGTATTTATCTCTATCAGCTGATCAATTGGTTAAAATCATCGCGAGAAATGAACTTCCAGAGTATACCAGAGAAAAAAACCAAATTGGCCGGATCTGTGCTAAGTGGATCTGTCACGATATAGAAAATCGATTTTCCCATATCGTAGATTTGGTCAACGCTGCGAGATATCGATATGACATCTATTATGAAGTTCATCCTCAGAATGTTAAATTTCCATTTTCATCTTCCGGATGTAAAGCAGAAACAAAATTAGCTTTAGTGGAAAAACATTTCAACAGATTGCTCAACCTCGACGGTGAAATAGATCCTGGTATGTACCTACTGCACATATTATTTTTTCAGCTCTGAATAAAAATAAACATTTTGAAATTCGGAGGTGTCCCAGAGAAAAGAGAAAGGGTAAGAAATAAAAATGGTAAATTGGTCCCCTGAGCGATATTGGAATGATACTTACAGCGTATATAGTTACCCTAGAGATACATGATTCCTCCTAGTTTAACACCCCTAAGTCAAATGGTTCTTAATTTTAAGCTGTACAATTAATTTATGCTCTTTTCATTTTTTTCGTAGGACCCTTTTTTACCCAGAAAATCGACTTACAGGGTCAAAATTTTCTTCAAAAAATGTAAATCAAATTTTTAACAACTAATTCCAATATTATGAAAAATCTTGACGTGCTGGAATTTTTCATTATTTTTCTCGTGATCAGCGCGAAAAAATCATAATCTTTTTTTCGTTTTGATCACTGTTTTCAGTCTTAAAAGTATGATGAAGAAAATGAATTAACGCTAAATTTTAGACTGAAAACAGTCAAACGCATTTTTTCAAGAAGTTTTTTTTATATTACCGACCTTTCTCAATAGGGTTACTAAATTTTGGAGATTTTTGCTACACCCAGAAAAATTCCAGGTTTTTCCCCTCCAAAAACCGTGGTTTTGCTACACCCGGAAAAAATTTAAGATGCCACCACTGGAGGGGCCCGAACCCTATCGACTGTCCCTTAATTACGCCTCTCCAATGATTAGGTATAAAAAATTATTCGAATGTTGATAAAAATTGTATAAAAAAGTCAAAAACTATTAAGTATGGAAACTCTAAAAATAATGTTAAAATATTTTTGAAAATGTGAAACAGAAAATTGCATCAAAATTACGTAAAATGTGATGAAAATCAGATGAAATATAAAAAAATTACCTATTTTGATGTTATTTGAAAAGTATAAATGAAAACTGAAGGAAGGGCCAATTATAACCATTTTACATTCGTCAAATTCTCTCAACACTACAACTATGCTTTTTTTTCGGACAGGTTGATTATTTTGCGAGAATACATATAAGAACATATTTCAATAGTGTGACCCATCCCCTTCTAGAGGAGGATTGTACATGAGTCCAATCGAAAATCCAACCTCATTTTTACATTCGGAATGCTCAATTCATATGAAAACGATACCAATATTACCAGATTTACCTTTACCATGAACTCAAAATGATGTGCAGTGACGGAGGGGGTGCTACCAGCCTCAAAATTGGAATTTGTCACGCAAAACATCTCGTAATAATAATTTTTATCGGTTCAAGGGGAAAAATGAAAAAAGTAGGAATTGTTATACCTATCTAATGAAGTAATAATCAAAAGGTGTTATTTTTCAAATTTTTTCCAACATGGTTACTCGTATCTCTGGATTTGGTCAATTTTGACCCTGGCTTGGCACACCCGAAATAAAATTTTGAAAAAATTATGTGTTATTCTAGAGTCCAACATTGCCAGCCAAGATTTCGAAAAATCACTATTTTGATAAAAAAAAAAAACGCATCACTAAAAATTACTGTAGCCAATTTGTTCAAAAATCAGTAAAATTACTATTTTTTCTCCAGAATTTGTTCAAAAATCACTTTATGTTTGTATTTATCCTCAAAAATCACATTATAAAAGTATGTAGATTAAAAAAATTTCAAAATCACCAGAAATGGCAGTTTTTCAAATATTATTTTTCATCAAAAATCACAAAAATCACTGAAAATTGAAAGGTAGACCTGGCAAACAGAGTGAAAAATCAACAAAATCACTGAAATCTTCAAAAATCACTAAACTTTTTCAAAAGCTGAAAAATAACTGTTTTTAGAGAGAAATCACTGAGGTTGGCAACGCTGCTAAAGTCCCTCATAGGCAGGGCCGTGCAGAGAAGATCCGGGCCGGGGAGGGGGGAATTGAAGAGAAAAAAGGTCTCTCACAATGGGAGGGGGGCTCAAAAATCTAAAATTTTTGATTTTTGAGTTCCAATACTGTGCAAAAGAAAGAGCCTGTGGATAACAAAAAAATTTAAGTCGATTAACGCAAGAACCTTCATCCAATTCTTCAAGAATTGTCAAAAATTCAGTACGTATTAAGTAGGTATTTTCGATTTTTTTTTTTTAAATTTCAACAAAATTCAAAATTGATTAGGTAAATTAATTTCAGAAATCATTCATTGAGTTGGATTACGCAGGCCAAAAAGTACAATTTTTTGCTAAAATCAATATTTTATAGCTTTGTTACTTTCTCCTATTACACCTTCACTTCATCTACGAAGAAAATTTTTAAACCGTTATAAAATGGCAATTTTCTCGAAAAAATTGTGCTTTTTGATCTACACAGTCGTTAAAAATAATCGTTGAAATTGATTTTAATGACTTAAATTTTTTGAAAAAGTGAATTTTTGACAATTTTTAAAGAATTGAAGGCTCTTGCGCGATCGGAACATCAAATAATAGATTTTGAATTTTTCAAATATAATTTTCTACTAATAGCCCTAGCTTTCGTCTTTTGCGCAGTATTGGAACTCAAATATCAAAATTTTTGGTTTTTCGGCCCATCCTATTACACATCTAAAATTATAAAACAAATCAAAGCAAACCTACGAGTGTACGGCCAAATTTTTTGTTTGAGAGGGCGAGAGGGCCTCGCGCTCGCATGTTTTTTTAGTCCTAAGGGGCCCTCGAGGGCTGCCAAAAACCTCGGACCCGGGGGGAAATACTCCTTTTTCCCTTCTCTGCACAGGCCTGACGTCATAGGTAAGGAGGACCTCAAAACATTAAGTCGAATTTTTGGAGCTGGGAAAAGTGGAGGGGGGAGCTGCAAATTTTTTGTGAAAACCCTTTACATATACCTACTTTATACCCAAGTTTTTAAAAAAGCACTAGTTTTTCACCTTTTGAGTCATTACTCAAAAATCATTTGACTTCGGGGTCTGAAACTCTAGAAAGTAATGTACCTTTCACAACGGTACCAATAGGTATACCCTGTAAGTATCATTCCAAGATCACTTGGGGGCCGATTTACCATTCCTACCCAGCCATACCCTTTGTTTTGGGAAACTACACAAAATAAAAAATTTTAGGTACCTCCCTAAAAACCCATTTGTTTTTTTTTCAGCTGTGGAAGAATTCGAAGAACCCGAATCCGAAAACAAAACTAACGACGTCGTCAATCAAATGGACAAAAAAAAGAAATTGACCGAATTCTTCGAAAACGAGTATTTTTACGATGTGACAGTCAAAGCTGGAGGAAAAATCTTCAAGCTTCACAGGTTCGTGTTGGCATCATCGTCCGATTATTTCCTCCAGATATTCACTGCAGAAATTTCGAGAGCTGCTCAGTCTGCAAATCCGTCCAATTTTCTGGCCGATATAGACGCAGAGTATTTGTTAGAAGAAATCGATTCTGTAACATTCAGCCTTCTGATAAAATTTCTTTATTTTGGAGAAACCAATTTGTCGTCCTGTTCCAATCTTGAAATAGTTCGATTATTGAAAGCTGCCATAATTTTAAAAAGTAATAAAGTGATTGCCGATATAAAGCACCATATCTTCTTTTGGCTGAAAAAATTCCAAGAACATTTCATCGAATTGTTGAATTTTACGTACGGTGACGAAATCCACGAAGAATTCCACACCACGTTATGCAAACTTATTTTAACCACCTGGCCCGAAATTGTCAACACTCCGCAATTTTACTCCGCCTCTTTCGACGTTTTGGAAAACATACTAACTTCCGGGGATCTCACATTAGGCGAGCAAGAGATACTGGATATTTGTTCGAAGTGGATAGCTCATGATGTAAAGAATCGCTTCAGTTTCCTAACTAGAATCTCCGTCGTTATAAATCGAAATTACATGATGGATGAGGCATTCGAGGTGGAAATTCCGAAAGATTGGAACAGCTTGTCGGAGCAATTCTTCAAAGATCGATTATGGGAGATTTTATGTTCAAATACGTTAGTTCCATCGAAAACCAATATAGAAAACGGAGGATTATTTGGAAAGCCTATGTTTGTCGCAGTGGAAGGAGAAAGGTTGCATATTCTCGATGCTGATTTGGAAAAAATCGCATCGATAAGATCACCCGAATGCCCTTTTTCATTTTTTCAAAAAACACCCTACCCACCCACACGCGGCCAACCAAGGGTAAACAGACCCATCGACGACAAATTCCAAACTTCAGCAACTATAATCGACAATAATTTATTCATCGTGTACGTCACCGAAAAAAAATCCTATTTTCAAGTTTACAATCTTTATTCGAAAAAGTTAATAGCTCTGGCTTCAGATCAAAGAATGCATTTGAGTCGAAAAATTACATTGCTGAATTGCAAAAATCAAGTATACTGTTGCTTCGAGGATGGCCTTATACTTAAATATGTAGTCGAGTTGAACCGTTGGACGACGTTTTCGGAAGGCAGATTGAATGCGAACATCCAATTCGTATTCGCGAGCAATGGACACACGCTCTTCAAGGTTCCTTGGTCGATAAATTCTAATAATCCTGAGATCTACAATTTCGAGCAAAATTCGTGGATTACTCTGCCATCTTTACCTCCGCAACCTGTAATATTTTATTCCCATAGAATATCTGCGACTACGTTTAATAGTAAACTGGCTATTTTATTTCCAAATGCTATTCTTTTATTTGATAATCAGCCACGACCGCGGAATCGAATCTCAATCCCTTTCGATAGCGCGTATCGTTTTGAAATATTTACCCAGTATGAAGAGGGTATCTTGTACATGCGAAACCGCAAAAGTTATTGTATCTCTACTTCAGGACTACAGATTTTACACAAAGATTTATCAGATTACAGCGACTGTTCGCAGTTTGTCACAATTCACAATGTTTGTAATTAAATAATGTGTAATATAGAGATTCTCAAAATAATTGGATTTTCGATTATTTAGACTTGTCGTTTTTTGAAATAGGTATTCGATAAACAAATTAAATCAAATGATTCAAAACCAAAATCTATTGTCGGATTTTTTCGATTTAAATTCTTCAGTTACCTACCTAATACCTGTAAGTATCAAATATCTACCTACGGAATTTAAATTTTTTTAGCGTTTTCTGCACTACCTATCGTAAAGTCATATCTATCAAAATATGAAAACGCACCTGTCTTAAACTCATAAATCAAATTCCATAGAAGAACCATTTTGAAAATTTCAATTATCCATTCAAAGACAGTTGAGTTCAAATTTTCGTACAGGTAAGCTGGCAACATAAAAATTGAAATTTTCGCGGATTAATTCCAATTAAGTAAGTACCTGATTTTTTTTCCTCAAAAAACTACATTCAGGGCCATGCAGAAAAAATCCGGGCCCGAAGAAAAAATTGAAGAGCAGAAGGGTCATTCCACGTCAGTTCGTTCACGAAGTGGAAAGTGGGGTCGGCGATTTTTTTCATTTCTTGATTTTTTACGCGTGGGTAGAGCTCGATGGAGCTCTCCAAGTCTTTTTGGAGGGTAGCCATGAGCACTCAAAATTTTGAGATAAAATTGGATATGGTTAATTTCGAGCGTGGATAACTCGAAAACTATGATGGGTAGAAAGTTGAATTTTTTCTAATTTGTAGGGCTTTTGAAGAACTTTTTGGCGATTTTTTGGAAATCAGTGTTGCCACTTTTTTTAATGCCAAAAATTAGCTGCAAAAGTTGAAAAGTGGTATTTTTGTATGAAGGACACCTTCAAAAATTCCCCAAAAAATATGTATGGCACAACTTTTTGTACTGAATAACATATTAAAAAACTGAGATGGCGTTATTTTTTAACTCGGTTTAAAAAATTTCAAAGTTTGTGAGAAAAGATTATTTTTCACCCCAATTGCTGAAAATTTCCTAAATGGTTAAATTACATTGTTTTTACTACATTTTCATCGTATATTTTTATCAAGTCGGTAACGGCAGAATTTGAATTTTCAACGTATATTTTAAGAACATGAAAATTGGTGAACGAATCAAGTTTCTAGTTTTGAATGTTATTTTTGTTTATTACTTATTAATTCTGCCCATAAGGTTACTCAAAAACTATTTTATGTAGGATTGCTATTGAAGGGGCGAAGTGACGGAAGCCTACCTATACTGTACATCAGGGTGAAGCGCAAAAAAAAACTCGGATTTTGACCAAACTCGGTAGGGTTGTTGGGTCACCATCGGAGACTAATCCCTCCCAAAATGAGCCCCCCGGATGGTAGTGGGGGGACTAGGGGTTTCCAAATGGCACTTTTTCTTTCGGAGCTATGGCATTATTTTCAAGAATTTTTAATATCAACGGAAGTGAAGGAAATTTTCTGTTCTTTGGCACAAAGTTACATCTCATAGAGGAATCAAGTAGGTACATGTTTTGGTACAGTCTAAATTTTTATATTCAAGTAAAATTCAGTAACGTCGCGTCGTCAGAATCGAAAATGGTGGGAGGGGGCACAAAAGGGGCCGTGGGTTGGACAACTTTTTTGCTTTTTTGAAATGAAAAATGCCTAATTTTAAGATTTTATCGTATTTTTTTTTTTTAAATTCAACTTTATTGAGTTTTGATTATTTTTGGTGTATATACCTAGGTATACAGGTACCTATAATACTTCTCCTACTCAAGTTTATATTAATTCTCAAGGAGAAGTTTTTTCTTCTCGTGCCTAATTTTTGTTCCCTCAACAAAATCAATCTTAGACGATTAAATTTCTTTAAATAGATAGGTAAGTTGAAAATAGTTATACTTGTATCTACCTAGGTATATCTATAAAATTTCTCAATTTTTATACAGAGTCTATAAATGAACCCGGGCAACGTCTGCGTAAAAATTTCCATTCTTTTCTTTCCTTTTTCCCCATTTCGTTGCGTTGCATCACTGATATTATTGTTGTAGTACACAACGAAACGAAAGCAAGATTTAAAAAAGTGACGAAGTTTAATGTAAGGGATGAGTCATCTTATAAAATATGCAGGTAAAAGTCTGAAATACGCTTCACGGAGTTGAAATGTCCACACAATAACATTAAACATTACACGAATCGTTTTTTTCAACATCAGAATGCTGTAATCTCGAAAGTAAAATTATCAATTCTTTGAAATTAAATTTTTTTATTAATTACAATTATTGACGAATAAGTGATGAATTTATCATTAAAAATTTAATTCATCTAAATTACGATTTTTGACACTTAATAAACTTTCTTTCAGGGGTAATTGACACGAAAAACAAAAATCTGAAATTTCATTTTTTCAGGCAGGGATTTTCGCGCAGACGTTGCCCGGTTCATTTATAGACCCTGTATATTTATAATTTACATTTGAAAAAATAAATAGGTAGGTACCTATCAAGTCACTAAACTTGATAATTTCATCGGATGAAATATCACATCGGAGATTCTGAACGAGTTGAAAATTTGTTGTTAAATTTTGTGTCCCAAACTCATGAGTCTCCCAAATAGAAAACTAACAAAGAAATTAAGCCCATATGCCCTTTTCCCCCTCTCCCTTTCCCCAGGTTCCACCCCCACACATTTCAAACGCATGTAATGGCTTATCTATGAGTCGTAATAAAAAAAATTTCAAACAAAAGTTGTTTCTCAGCACCTAATGTACATTTAACCTATTTTGAAGCAACTCCTGCCCCCCAAAATTTGAAAATAAAACAGTTTTTAGAAAACTTCAAAATCAGGTTTCTTCATTTTAAGCGAAAAGTTTCAGAGATACGGGAAAATTTGTAATTACAAAAAGTATTCAGAATTGAATTTTCTTTCCAATGAGCTTTATCACGACCATTTTCACCAACTTTTCCCGACAGGGTGGATCTTTCCCCCTACCTCTATCTCAAAAGTTAGACCCACGAAAAAAATTGAACGATTTTTGTTTTTCGATAACTAATGCATAATTTCATTCATTATCGGAATTTATTTTGGAGCAAATTTTGTTCGTGGGTCCAACTTTTGTGAAAACGAGGAAGGGGAAAGGTCCACTCTGTCGGGGAAAGTTGGCGAAAATGGTCGTGATAAAACTCAATAGAAAGGAAATTCAATTATGAATACTTTTAATAGTTACAAATTTTGTCGTATCTCCGAAACTTTTCGTTTAAAATGAAGAAAACGTGATTTCGAGGTTTTCTCAAAAACATGTTTTGTTTCTAAATTTGGGGGCAGGAGTTGCTCCAAAATGGATTTCGATGAGAAATGAAAATGTATATTAGGTGCTGAAGAACAAGGTTTGTTTGGAAATTTTTTCATTACAACCCATAGATAAGGCGATACACATGTTTGAAATGCTTGGGGGTGGACCCTGGGGAAAGGGGAAGGGGGAAAAGAGGATACCGGCTTAATTTTTTTGTTTTAGTAATTAGTATCCAGAACAAGAATCAATCATTAAATCAATTTTAACAGGAATAGCGCGCGGATGTACAATTGAGACCTGACTATATGATGTTTTGAGCGAAATTTTTTCACCATTTTAAAGCAGACACTCTGGGCTTTCCAATAACTGTTCAAATAACTCTCCAGCTTCATTTGCGACCCAGATATGACCTTTCAAACACAAAACTTTTTTTTTACAAATCGCGAGTTTTTTTAATATAGAGAACCTCTTGTTTAAAAATCGATTTATTCATCATCTGATACTGGGGTACAAACAATCCGAAAAATTTTTTTGGACGAAATCTAAAAAGTCATGCACTATAAGGGCTTAATTTTTTTACTACAAAAATTTCATGTTGATGTGTTTTTTATGGAATAAAAAAAGAGTAGGTATTGAATTTTTCGTTATTTTGTTGCCTGGTTTGGATTTACATTTACCCGGGTTGAAAAACTACCTAGCTACAGGCCTGTTTTCTACGTGAAAAAAATAATTTGATTTTTGAAAACTGCGGAAAGAAGTAAAAAAATTCAATCAGAAAAGGATAAAAAAAAACACAGAAAATTGAAAAATATGATGAAATACCTGGGTAAGTACTAAGTAGTACTTGCTACTTAGCTACTTAATCTTTATCGAGAACAAAAATGCCTATTTGGAATATTTTCAGGAGTTCGTCGAAGTGAAAAAAAAAAATGCTT
This sequence comes from Pseudococcus viburni, assembly GCA_033439095.1. Lineage (NCBI taxonomy): Eukaryota > Metazoa > Arthropoda > Insecta > Hemiptera > Pseudococcidae > Pseudococcus > Pseudococcus viburni. Next base: position 3,678 of record JAVBJF010000657.1, on the reverse strand, counting down.
TTAGATTTAAAAAAATATTTGAGCTAATACTTTGAAAAATATTTGTATGTGACATCATGATTTTAAAATCGCACTATTAAGAATTTCCGTAGCTTGTACCTATGTTATTAAACCGATTGATGAGTAGAGTTTGGTAGAAATTTAATATTCGAATGAAGTATTTATATGTAGTGAGATTTCCAATTATCTTTTACATGTTTTTTTTATACCTGGATATTTATTTTTCAAAAGAGACATGTGTATAAATTTGACCTAATTTCGTAGAATTAAAAATATACTTTCTTACCTACTCACCTCTTGAAGTTGAAAATAATTTGAAGAAATCAAAGTTGGAAAAATTTTCATTACTAAATTTTTCTTTAATTTAAATGTTCTCACAATTTTCTCACTTTGTTTTTTTCATTTTTCTGCTAAATTAAAAATTTTCCCCAATAATTTCAAAATTTTTCCTCAAGTAAATTTAACGCCGATTATTTTCCTTGCCTCACACACCAAAACCAATGTGCTCACTCAAATTTCAAGTTCTTTTAATCCGAAGTGGAAAAAAATACATTATAGAATTTGCAATGAAAAATGAGTAATCTTGTCACAAGTCACAGTTTACTGTTCAAAATGGTCGGTGAATTTATTTAATGCAACCATTTATACACCTTGTGACGTCAACCGTTTTGTTCCATTGCCCACAGGCCACAGCAGTCACAACCATCTGCGATCCCATTCGAAGTTCAAACTGCTCCTGCGCAAACTCAATTCTCCTGTTTCCACCACCTTATCAACCCACCCTTGAAGCCTTGAACCAGCATTTCTCCTCTCAACCAGTACACCGATTTTTTCTACCCTTCCAATGATACCCTCGTCCTTCGTCCTCGTCACGTTATTCATCTGCCTGTAGCGATAGAAGCAACTTTCTTGCTCGTGTTGCGCATTTATACTCTGGGTAGTTTTTACTTTTTTCGTAAAATTATTCATCTAATAAGAATTCGTTTTTTCTTGCGATATTTCTCTTTCATTTTTTAAAGAAGTTACATGTACCGGTGAATTTCGTCAACCATTTGAAATGTTATAAACTTTTAATCTATCATTTTGGTGTTTGCTGGTCATTCGAACAGCTATAAAATTATGCGAAGGTAAGCGAATTACAAAATACATCTGTTAATTTACATTGTTGGCCTATTATGTACCTAACCTACTTAAAATTATTTGTTTGATCGAATTGCACGTGAAAATGGTCAGAACGTGGGTGATTGTCACCGAACCGTCTGGTTTAAATAGTTGCCTGCCTCGAGATTTTTAAGGAGAAGGAAAGACGAATGTTACATGATTTAGTAATTTGAATGAAATCTACTTAAATGATGCTGATTTTCTCCATTTCAAATGGGTTCAACGTTGAAATGATGGAATCGAAAATTTTTAAAATTCGGGAGGGCTATTCCATACTAAAACAAACCAAAAATGAAGTTGGGGTCTTCCGATTTCGCTTCATTTTTTTTTACGTGTTCCCCTTGGTGGTCTATTCACAAAACCACGGTCATTTCTTTTCTAACCTGAAGGGGGCGGGGAGGACGGGTCTCAAAATTTTTATGCCATTGCAATTTTTAGCCAAATTATCCAACTTTGAAGCCTCATATCTCGAGATAGGTTGTTCTTAGGGAAAAACTGGTTGCGGGCTCTGAAAGAATAATTAATAGAAATTAGAAATGAAAACTAACGTGTGGCCTGTCGTCTGTCAGTTTTTTTCAAGGCGCTGAGTTCGAAATTTGCTTATTTTTTGGATTTGACCCTTTAGTGCCCCTCTGAGCTCCCCAATTTTGGGAAAAAACCATGTTGCGAAAAAACGAAAATATCGTGTGCTATATCGGTTCCAACTATTTTGAGGCGTAGATTTGAATTTCGACTTACTTTTTTGATCCGACCCCCTCCCCATGCTCCAAATGACCCCTCCTCCAGTCATCGGTGATCAATACGGAATTGAATATTTCAAAAAATTACGGGGATTTGGTTGAATCGAAAAGTAAGTCGGGAGTCGAATAAAAAAACTAAGTACATTTATTCAAAATCAGGCGCCTTTGAATTAATAGTCAATCGATGTGTTACTTCACTTTTTCGGTTTTTTTGAATTTGGTCAAAACTGTGGACCCTTCTACTCCCCAGGAGTCTAGAAGATCCCATCCTTGAAAATTTATTGGTTGAAAAAAGAGTAAAAAGGGCTCCTCACTGTAATTTTTTCACATAATAAATGGTAGCTTTCATCTTTTGTTCTTATCATGAAAGTTGAGCTTCCACCACTAAAGTTCAACTTTGAGCTTTTCAAAATGTGATTACCGTTTTTGAATCTCCTATTAAGGATCTTTCAGACCCCGCAAACAGTTTTTTTCCCCAAGAACACCCTATCTCGAGATATGAGCCTTCAAAGTTGGATAATTTGGCTAAAAATTGCAATTGCATAAAAATTTCGAGACCCCCCCCCCCCCCAGGATTAGAAAAGAAATGACCGTGGTTTTGTGAATAGAACACCAAGGGAACGCGTAAAAAAAATTGAGCGAAATTGGAAGACCCGACTTCATTTTTGGTCTGTTTATGTAGTATGGAATAGCCCAGGAGATAGGAAATTCGAATGATGATTTTGGTAGGTGGAAAAAATACCCATTGGTTACAAAAATTAATATTAAATGCGTACTCTCCACCTCACCTAATTATTAAAAGAGCAATATTTATGATTCGGATTATTTCCAAAAACTAAAAATAATTTATAGCCATTTTGTGTTTGGGAAATTGGTAATCTTTCATTCGAGATTGATGAAAATGATAAAACGTGGTCGACAATCATCATTTTCTACGAAGGTTGCAGTTGAATCAAAAAACTCAGTGTACTCTCTTAAATTGAACTGATGAAATAGCCAGAATCGAGTCACTGCAGAAATCAATGAAAAACTACTAATTGATTCATTTAGGAAATTTTCAATTTGAATCAGTATTTTTTCATTAAGTAGGTACTGAAATGAATCAGTAATGATTTTCATTTACTGATTGAAATCAGCAATTGTGGGTAAAAATTATTGATTCAAAATTGAAAATTCACTCATTGAATCAGTAGTTTTTCACTGATTTTTGCAGTAACTCAATTCTGGCTATTTCATCAGTGAATTTACACTGATTCAATTTAAGGGAGTATAGGTAGTACCTATACAAATTTTAAAATTTCGTACTGATATTTTTAAAAAAAGAAGGTTTTTCGACTTTAATTCAGTTTTCTTCAAATTTTTTTTCGGATTCGAGTGTAATTTTTTTCCCCAAGAAAATGATTAGAGACAGGCAAGCCACCATTTCTACCCCTTTCATTTACCCCTGACGATAATTTTTCACTATCGAAAGCATTCAGATTACTTAACCGCCTCAAAATGATTTAAATACATAAGTAGTACTAAGGTTGGTATAGGACACTTTTTGAAGACACCGGAAATGGGTTGGTATAGGACACTATTTGACAGAGTGTATATTTCGATGGTAGGACACTTTTTGAAGACACCGGAAATGGGTTGGTATAGGACACTATTTGACAGAGTGTATATTTCGATGGTATATTATGTGGCGCGGCGCTGTTTATCATGTTGTGGTAAAAAAGTTATGATAATGAGGGGACTTGAAGTACATGGTTGAAATAAATATTGAAATTATCGG
>JAVBJF010000656.1:0-105373 GCA_033439095.1 Pseudococcus viburni | reverse complement strand
CCAAATTTGAGATTTTCAAAAAATTCTCTAAAAACGTCGTTTTTAGTCGTTTCTTGTCGTTTCTTCAAGAAACGACACTTTTTGGGCCTCCTGAGCTGATTTTTGAAAAAATCCAAATTTGAGATTTTCAAAAAATTCTCTAAAATCGTCGTTTTTAGTCGTTTCTTGTCGTTTCTTCAAGAAACGACACTTTTTGGGCCTCTAGAAATAATTTTTGAAAAAATCCAAATTTTTAGATTTTCAAAAAATATCCTGAAATTGTCGTTTTCAGTCGTTTCTTGTCGTTTCTTCAAGAAACGACACTTTTTGGGCCTCCTGAGCTGATTTTTGAAAAAATCCAAATTTGAGATTTTCCAAAAATTCTCTAAAAACGTCGTTTTTAGTCGTTTCTTGTCGTTTCTTCAAGAAACGACACTTTTTGGGCCTCTAGAAATGATTTTTGAAAAAATCCAAATTTGAGATTTTCAAAAAATTTCCTGAAATCGTCGTTTTTAGTCGTTTCTTGTCGTTTCTTCAAGAAACGACACTTTTTGGGCCTCTAGAAATGATTTTTGAAAAAATCCAAATTTGAGATTTTCAAAAAATTTCCTGAAATCGTCGTTTTTAGTCGTTTCTTGTCGTTTCTTCAAGAAACGACCCTTTTTGGGCATCTAGAAGTGATTTTTGAAAAAATCCAAATTTGAGATTTTCAAAAAATTCTCTAAAAACGTCGTTTTTAGTCGTTTCTTGTCGTTTCTTCAAGAAACGACACTTTTTGGGCCTCCTGAGCTGATTTTTGAAAAAATCCAAATTTGAGATTTTCAAAAAATTCTCTAAAAACGTCGTTTTTAGTCGTTTCTTGTCGTTTCTTCAAGAAACGACACTTTTTGGGCCTCCGGAGCTGATTTTAGAAAAAATCCAAATTTGAGATTTTCACTAAATTCTCTAAAAACGTAGTTTTTAGTCGTTTCTTGTCGTTTCTTCAAGAAACGACACTTTTTGGGCCTCTAGAAATGATTTTTGAAAAAATCCAAATTTGAGATTTTCAAAAAATTTCCTGAAATCGTCGTTTTTAGTCGTTTCTTGTCGTTTCTTCAAGATACGACACTTTTTGGGCCTCCAGAGGTGATTTCTGGAGAAATCCAAAAATGACATTTTCACAACTTTTTCGAAAATCATCGTTTTTAGTCGTTTCTTCAAGAAACTACAATTTTTAAGCCTCCAGAGAAGATTTTTGAAAAAATCCCAATTTGAGATTTTCAAAAATTTCCATAAATTGTTGTTTTTTTCGATTTTTGTCGTTTAGTTTTTCCTGATCGGTCGCCATTTTCGAGGTAACGCCCATTTTCGAGTCCAATTTCGGCCAAAAATAAAAAGTGTCTCAAAAACTCGCGAAAAGTGTGTTTTTTGTCTTATTCGGGGTCGCTGAATACGAATCTGGCGTTCGTTTGGCGCGATAGGCGCTGGTTTGCGCAAAAATCGCGTTTTGAGGCTGAAAATTGGCCATAACTCTCGAACTAAGGTCTGACGACCGAAATGAACCTCGGATTCGGACTCAGTGACCTCGAATTAACCTTACACCGAATTTTTGAAAAATTTTCCAAAATCGAAATAAACCATGAACTAACCCCTTGCCGTTTTTTTGAGCCAAAATACTTTTTGCTCCCAAAGAACGTGCGAGGTGTCTAGAATGGGGTATTTGGACACGGCGAATTCAATGGCGCCATCAGTTTTTCCCGATCGGTCGACGTTTTCGAGATAACGGCCATTTTCGAGGCCAATTTCGGCCAAAATAAAAAGTGTCTCAAAAACTCGCGAAAAGTGTGTTTTTCGACTAATTCGGGGTCGCTGAATACGAATCTGGCGTTTGTTTGTCGCGATAGGCGCTGGTTTGCGCAAAAATCACGTTTTGAGGGTGAAAATTGGCCATAACTCTCGAACGAAGGTCCGACGACCGAAATGGTCCTCGGATTCGGACTCAGCGACCTCGAATTAGTCGAAAACGACACTTTTTGAAAATCGACAAAAATTGAAAAAACCATGAACTAATCTCAGGAGACCGAAAAAGTGTTTTTTGAAGAAACGACAAGAAACGACGATTTTTGGAAAACTTGTGAGAATGTCATTTTTGAGTTATTTCAAACATCACCCCAGTAGAACGAGAAAGTGTCGTTTCTTTAAGAAACTACATGAAACGACAAGAAACGACGATTTTGGGAAAATTTTAGAAAATGTAATTTCAAAGTTTTTTCAAAAATCGCCTACGGAGACCGAAAGTCTGGTTTTTTTTTGAAAAAACTGCAGGATACGACGATTTTTGGAAAAACATGTGACAAAAAGTCATTTTTTAGTTTGATCAAAAATCGCCTCAGGGGACCGAAAAATTGTCGTTTCTTGAAGATACGATAAGAAACGACAAGAAACGACGCTTTTTGGGAAAATATTGTAAAAATGTCATTTCAGCTTAAAATCTTACAAGAAAATATTTCTGAATCAAAAATTTTAATCCAAATTGAATAATGATTTGAGATTCAACTTACAAAATACATCGCCCAAAAAAACTGCTGCAATTGGATCCGGATTTAAAAAAATGTCAGTAAAAAATATTTTTACCGCTGCAATCATTCAACATTCTGACTCATGAATCCTGATTAATGTATTCAAAAATTTCCAAAATCTATAAATTTTTTCTCCCAAAATGTTTAAAATCACGAAAGTTTGAGACACTTTCATTAATTTGTCTCCTTTTGCGGACAAACCGTGCAAAAAATTTTCTAATCTTTCAATTCGCTCGTACAGATATTAAAATTTGTAGAAAAATTGCGGACAATTTGAACGAAACGTTTTCGAAGACAATTTAATTTTAAAATAATTCAAAACAAACATCAAGTCATTCGGGATGTATTTTTTAATTACTTGGTGTTCTCGGCGCTACGCCGCGCCGAAGGCCGGAGGTTCGAGTTCAGTATCTCAGATGTTTGCGAGGTATTTGTTTCTATTAATTATGGAATCGTGTTTTTCGCTGACACGATCTCGTAATTTATTGCCGCGTGAGAAAAAGCGTCGAAAATTTTCCACCCTTTTCTGCTACTCGCGCGAACGCGAGCTACGGAGTCAAGCCCCCGTCACCAAGTAACCCTCGACGTTCTAGTTTTCATTTTTACCGCTGTCAAAATAAGAATTATTACCGTCGAGTTACATTATTAAAAAGAAAGGACGCCGATATTATTCTTTTTGTCGAATAAGTACGCGAAGCGATTGGAATGGTATTGGCTCGAGTTGCACGATTTATTAGAAGTTCATTTTCAAGACTCGTCTTTTGTTTTTCTATTTCTTCGCCCTTACATGCAGTTTTTCTTAGTTTAAATGATGAGCTGGAAGGGTTCTGCGTTGGCATGTGGAGTTTTGTGGGGAACCAGGCTCGTTTTTTTGTGTTGTGTGAACTGTAGAGAAAAATAAAGGCTTCGTAGTTTTGCGATTCTTTGTAAAAAAAAATTAATATATGTACTGAGAAAATTGATATTTTCTTGGCATAATTGAAAATTGTCTCAGACATTTAAAAAATAGGTTATTAATCTAAAGCAGTCATAATTGACCTCGTGAAATGTCCCTTCTCATTTTTTCATGATATCTCCTTCAAGCTGAGGTTTGATACTTTCTACCAAACCCCATCCAGTCTGAAATCAGATGATTTCTCGTACACCCGAAATTTGATAAATTTTTTCAAACCCCCTATCAGGGTGGATTTTAATTTCTCCCGGGCATCCCTCCAAGTCTAATGGTGAAAAATTCTTCGATCTCCTCCCTCCGAGACAGGATTCCAGACTTCTTTCTTTACCTTCCTGCAACCTAATTTTGAGTCATTTCTCGTCATTTCTCTCGTATCTCCTCCTCCGAGTTGAATTTCGGTGATTTCTTCCGCACCTCCTTTCAGACTGAAATTAAGTCATTTTTCCCTTACCCTCTTCATGCTGAAATTTGATAATTTCACTTCTACCTCTCTCCAGGCAAAACTGAATTTTTAAAATTTCTCTTGTACCCTCATACGGGATGGATTTTATTTAATGGGTATTTATTTCCACATTCCTTCTCTAAGCCAAATGATTACTTTTCCTGTATCTGTCTCCAGGATGAAATGCTAATTTATCATATACCCCTCCGAGTTAAATTTTTATGTTTTCCTTCTACTTTTCTCCAATATAAATGTTTGTAATTTCTCTCGCACTCCCTTCCAGTTTGAAATTTTTTAATTTTCCTGTCCTTCCCCCCTCCAACCTGACATGATTTTGAAAATTTCTGGCATACCCTCTTGCTGACTAGATATTGATTTTTCTTCCCGTCTTCCTCCCTAATGCTGTAGGCTAAAATTTCGTAAAACTCCTTTTCTGGTTAAATTTTAATGATTTTTTTCATATTCTTCCAGGTTACATTTTGTAAAATTCTTCCGTTCTTTTCTTCAGAATGAATTTTGAAAATTCTTCGCATATCAGGATGAAATTCGTTAGATAATTCTTATTATTACCTTCATACGGGCTAAATTTTGAACATTTCTTTCAGACCCTCTCATAGGGTAGAATTATACGTAATTTCTTTCGCATTCTTTTCCAGACCGATTTTTCTATACATTTTGAGTACCATCTCCACGTTGAAATTTGGTAATTTCTCATGTACTTCTCTAACAGGAAAATGTTTATGATTTTCTCATACCCCTCTAAATTTAATTTTAGTAATTTTCCCTGTATCCTCCTATACAAATTGAATTGTGAAAACTTTTCCGCATCCCCTTCGGACTAAATTTTTGTAATTATCATTTTTCCCCTACTTCCCTCCAGTCAAAATTTCGGAAATCTCCTTCAACCTCTCCTCAGGCAAAAATTTTAGGAATTTCTCTCTCACCCCTCTGCTGGGTAAATTTTGGTAACTTTGCCCGTGCCCCTTCAAAATGAATTTTTGAAATTTCCTCGTACCCTTACCAGACTAAAATTTGGTAGTTTCTCTCACACCCTCTTCAGGTCAAATTTTATTGATTTTTTCTGTATCCCCTTTCGAGCGAAATTTTGGTAATGCGATTTCCCTGGTACCCTTCTTCAGAGTGAATTTTGATTGTTCTTCCCATATCTCCCTCCTTCCTCGGCTGAAATTTTGTGATTCTTTTCATACCTTCCTGCAGGTTAAATTTTGTCAATTTCTCGTTATTTTTCCTGTACCTTTCCCCAGGAAAAATTTTGATTTCTCTCGTAACCCATTCCAGGCTATATTTTGGTGATTTTTCTGTAGATGTACCTCTCTTCACACTCAATTTCGATAATTTTTCCTTTACCTGTTCTTGGTTAAATTTAGAATTTTTTTCGTACCCTCTTCCGGGTACTTTTTTTTGTTCCCTCTCCTCCACAATGAATTTTTGTAATTTCTCGCTGACAACAAATCCACGTAAATGGATAAATACTTTTTTTTTCATATCGTCGCGCTAATGCTAAAACCAGCTAAGTGCCAAATTGTTTTTTTTACAGGAAAGCCAAAAAACGTAACAATATTTGCATTGCGCTTATGGACTTTGCAAATTTCAATCTCATTTTTTTTAGGTTTAAATTAATTAATTTACATTTTTTATATTTTAAATCGATGCAGCTTGATACAAAGAGCCCAAAATTGTAAAAACCTCAATTTTGAAAAAAATGGCACTTAGCTGGTTTTAGCATTAGCGCGACGATATTGTAAATAAGAAAAGCATGAAGAATTTGTCATAAAAAATTTTACTTACAAGAACAGTCCAATTTTTTCAGAACCCCTGCAGTTATCAAAATAGGCAAATTTTAATACTTCCGTGTCATATAATTCAAAAATCCATTACACACAGGCCATCCCAGATCCAGTGAACGTCAAGTTGCGCACCGTTGAGTTTTCAAGCCTCCTGATTCGATCAAGATATGCAATTCCAAGTAAATAGGTGTTAATGTGGTGTAACTTCGTGGTCTGGAAATAATGAAGGAATAGGTAGGTAACTTTACTACGAATTTATTGTCAAATTCTCTATTAAATTTTTTAAATATCGTAAATTTTTTGATTCTTATTTGATTCAGGTTATAATCCAATCCTGCTTTCAATCGTGAGATGAAAAACTTCCGAATTTGGAAAATTCGCACCTTTAAGCAAAGCATCAAAATATTTGATTATAAACTCGATTCATCAGCAACAAAAATGCAAAAAATTCAAAAAAATTGATCTATCAATCTCATTTTATCATTTTGAGTTAATCTCTGTGCGAATAGCATTGGCTCATCTACTTACTCATTAAAATTGGGAGGAATGAGCAACGTATGTACATAATTATTTTGATGGTGAAGTGTACTAACTGGAAGAAAACCCGCGTCAAAATTTTCCTAGAAAATCAGCAATAAATTTTTAAAAATAGGTAGGTAAATAGAAAACGATCTGAAGAATGGAAAAACAAAATGAAAAATAACACATTTTAAATTGAGTGGCTGTTTTTACAATTCAATCAAAAAATTCTACAATTTTACCTCGATCTTGATCTATCCTTGAAGATAGAATTTTCTCAACTGAACTGCACTTTTACCCAATTTTCCAGCTCGAAACGCAATTTTGTCATTTTTGGGCAGGAGTGAAGTGCTGTTTGCCGTCTGCCCATCAAATGGCCTGGTTCTGGACAAAAGTCAAAAACTGGAATTTCAAAGTACGTATTCGTTTGGTTCTTAGAACTTGAACATTATTCGTATCATTAGTGCTCGTAGTTTTAAAAATTGGCTACAAAATTAATACCTACCTATGTAGTCAGATCTCAATTGTACAAAAAAAGGCTTCCGCGCGGGATTTCTGTTAAAATTGATTTTATGATTGATTTTTATTCTAAACACAAAAACAAATTAATTTTGCTTGGATGCCTATTTTTCCTCTCCCCCCCCCCTTTTCCCAGGGTCCACCCCCCAGCATTTCAAACGCGTGTACCGCCTAATCTATGAGTCGTAATGAAAAAATGTTCAAACAAAAGTTGTTCTTCAACACCTAATGTACATTTTAATTCCTCATCAGAATCCATTTTGGAGCAACCCCTGCCGCCCAAATTTGGAAATGAAAAGTTTTTTGAGAAACTTCAAAATCACGTTTTCTTTATTTTCAACGAAAAGTTTCGTAGATGCGAGAAAATTTGCAACCACCAAAAGTATTCAGAATTGAATTTCCTTTCCAATGAACTGTTTCACGACCATTTTTTTCAACTTTTCCTGACAGAGTGAACCCCCTTATCTCAAAAGTTGGACGCTTAAAAAAAACTTGGATGATTTTTGTTCTTCAATATGTGGTGTACAATTTCACTTGGTATTTGAATTCATTTTGGAGCAAATTTTTTTGATGGGTCCAACTTTTGTGATAAGGGGAGAGGGAGAGGTCCACTCTGTCAGGAAAAGTTGAAGAAAATGGTCGTGAAACAGTTCGTTGGAAAGGAAATTTAATTCTGAATACTTTTGGTGGTTACAAATTTTCTCGTATCTCCGAAACTTTTCGTTGAAAATGAAGAATACGTGATTTTGAAGTTTTCTCAAAAAACTTTTCATTTCCAAATTTGGCCGGCAGGAGTTGCTCCAAAATGGATTTTGATGCGGAATTAAAATGTACATTAGGTGTTGAAGAACAACTCTTGTTTGAACATTTTTTCATTACGACCCATAGATTAGACGGTACACACGTTTGAAATGCTGGGGGTGGACCCTGAGAAAAGGGGGGAGAGGCAAAATAGGCATTCAAGCGAAATCCATTTGTTCTAGTGTCTAGAACAAGAATCAATCATAAAATCAATTTTAACAGGTATCCCGCGCGGATATACAATTGAGACCCGACTACTATTTCAATTTGGTAATTTTTTTACACGTAAAAATACCAAAAGTACCTACTTACCATCGATGGAACCAAAATTGTCTATTTCTAGAAAAAACTCAATATTCTCAAAATATTCGACAAACTTTCAGCTATAATTATTGGAAAATTTTCCAGAATATTAGCAAATAATCATTTCTCTATTTTTGTAGATTAAATAGCTCGACTCTTATTCACTGAATTCGCGTTTATTTCGAGATAAGAACCAACATCTATGAATCATCAGCTCATTCCAATCAATTCAAACAAATACCCAATAATGAAATTTTATTACCGAATTCCTCGGGGGTTTCTCCTAAAATCGTGTTTAGACCTCCATCTACGAAAACCCAAACTTGATTATCAAATTTCAATCCATTCAGTTTCTGAATTTTTTTATCTGAGAATTTCTTTTAAAAAATTCTCATAACCTCGAGAAAAACATCGTCTAAACATCGAACACCTACGATTTTACCCGTATAAACATTTAACCAGTTGATTAAACGTACCTTGAACCTTTCTTATCTGTAGAGAAAAACACACATCTAAGTTTTATCAGCACCTACAATATCATATTCGATTCGTAGTGAAATTTTTCCCATATTTTTTCTCGTCCACGTGCAATTCTAACACTTTGATAAACAACCAGGAATAATTAGGTCTTCTTAGATATCAATGTTCCCACTTCACAATTAGGTAATTTATTCAGTAGCCCCGTCGAACATTTTTCAATGACCAATCTATACAAGATCCCACCTCTGAGCGTTTTTCGCCTATCCAATCGAACGAAACCGCCGAAGTATTAGATAGAAACGACAAGGTTGAGTGAACTTTCCACATATGAGATACCCCACCCTCTTGATTAGTTTCCGCCTCATGAGGGGAACCTGTTTTGTGAAAACGTCCATAAAAAAACACCAGATAGGCTGATCTGAAACACCATCGCCAATGATTTATAATACTCGTATATTCGTAAATTCGTAGAATAACAAAAAAATTAGTGTAACGTAACGTACGTCAGACGTATTATAGGTAATAAGTAAATTACTCGTAAAGTCTAAATTCTAGATGCCAAAAATACAAAAAAATAACGCTAGGTCTATATCTTAATGAATAAGTAACTTCGATTTTCTAAACCTGCAAAACAAAGAAAAAAAAGGGAAAGAGTCGAAGAAGAAAAACAAACAAACATCAAACAACTTAAACTAAAAGAATATAATTAAAGATGAATTTAGGCTAATTTTAATTCGTAATTTGACCGGTATTCGTAGCTTGGGTCCGATGCCATGTAATATGTCTTTCGTAAAACTGTATAACCAACTGAGGGCAATATGATCTAGCGATAGGAGATCGGACCAATTCCAACGTTTCAATACCTTCCCATTTCATGAGAAACGTCAATCCTCCGGAATCTGTAGCTCCTACAATTTTTTCTGGTCGTAGGCCTCGCTCGAATCCGTTTACTCTGGGTAATACGTAGGATACATCTGAGGGATACTCCAATGTTGTCGTGTCGACGGTGGCTTTGATTGAGGAGTGTTTTTTGGATATCTTTGGTTTTTTAGTAACGCGTTGGTGCTTACGGTCGTGTTCGAATTGGTGTATGAGTTCGACGCAGTTGGCGAGGTGTTCCTCGGGCTCCCAAGTGTTGGTTTCGCTAGGCCAGTCTTTCCATTTGATGTAGTATTCGACTTTACCGTTGGGCAGGATCCTCTTATCGAGTATGTCTTCCACTATGTATTCGCTTTCCATAGTGTAAAAGGCGTCTTTGGTAATCCTGTAAGCGTGAAAAATACGGTTAGAGAGATAAATTAAATTTTTTATGTAGGTACTAGATACTTAAATGTACAAGCGTTATCTAGGTACGAATAGATAAGTCGAAAACTCCAGGTAAGGTGGATTTGCCTATTTGAAAAAAATGATGGATAGATTGATTCTGATTCCTATAAGTACAAAAATTTGGCCATGTTTCAGTTCAAAATTGGGAAATTAAGTTCGAAAAGAAATTATTTAAAATAAATAGGTCTAATGGTCATTCTTTCTCGTGAAAAAGAATCGAAAAATAACGCATTCAGTTGGAAAATTGAGGTCTACAAGTTTTCACTTCCAACATTTTCCACTGGTATATTTCCTTCTTTTTTTTCTAATTCATAATCTAGTTATTCAATTCCAAAATTCAAGGTCTCAAAAAGTTTCAAGGTACCCCAAAGTTGGGTTAAAATTTTGAAAAAATTGAATATAGGTAATAAAGTTAAATAAAAATATCGTGAAAATTGTCAAACTTTGTTCTAATTCAAGTTCCCTGAATTTTGAAACTTTCCAATGCCATTTGAGCCCAAAAATTGTTTTGAAAATTCATTCAATTCGTTCAATTTTGAAGAAGACAACATTTCAAAACAATAAACTTGTTTTTTGGATCATCAAAATTAGGTATTGGGTTTTTGAAAGTATTTTTTCAAATTTGAGGGATAAAATTTTTAATTTCAAGATCAGTTGAAAAATTATATGGGGACCAGAGTCAAGAAAATTTACTTCCTCCCTCTCTCCCCCCCTCCCCCCTCCCAAAAAACCCTATTGAGATCAATTATTTTATTGACCACGTATTTTAGGGGCCACTTTATTGTCAGAAAAAAATTAAAATACAGGCCGAAAAATATCTAATTAATCGAGCTATTTTTGACATTTACGAAATTCTTTTTTATCATAAATCATGAAATGAGTGGACTCACTTAAGAAGAACTTTTTTTTAAAATTAGGTACTTACACTACTTACATCAAAAATTAAAAAATTTTGTTGAATGAGTAGCAAGGAATCGAAAAACAATATTTTCTGATCATATTTTAAAATTCTTCGACTTTTCAAAGGCTCCATTTTTAAAATGAAAAAGAAATTTAGAAATATTTTTAATGAATTTGTCAAAAAGAAAATCAAAACTCGAAAAAAATTGCATAGGTATTTGAAGAATAGAGCCAAGAAACTCCATTCTTTCCTTTTATTCTAAAATTATTGGTCTTTAATGCTTTCTATTCGATACAACACAAAAAAAATAAGTTTTAGGGGCACAGTTTTGAAAAAAAAAATGATTCCCAGGTTTGAAAAAACTGTAGACCTGGATGAAATCGTTTTCGTCGAGTTATATTAGACACCAATTTAAAATCCTCGGTTCTTGTAAGGCCACTCTGTGATTGTTCCTTTAAAAAAATTGACTCACAAGTCAAAAAATTTTACTGAACGAAAATCAGTGGCAAGCTTGAATGACAATTTTTTGAGGGTGGAGGAGTCAAAAATTTTCAGGTTGGAGGCAGAGGTTTTCTCGATTCTTTCAGCTCAAACTAGAATTGTTTCCATTTTTAAAATTTAAAACGAAAATTTCTCCAAAATAATAATCGTGTTCATAAAATTTCTTGACTTGAAACTAATTTTTCCTAATAAAACACTAATTTTTCTTATAGGGCGAGGGGAATGACCTCTTTTTGCGTTCTCGACTGCAAATGACCAAGAAAATATTTTTTTATTGCCATAGCTTTAAAAATTTAACCCACGAGTATTTTTAAGATGACGGGGTGGGGGGGATTACAAAAAATGCGCATAAAAGATCGATAAATTTGACCGGGTAGCAAGATTTTAAAAAAATCATATTTTGCTCAAACCAAGAACCGTGAAAATGTTTTTTTTTTTTAATTTCAAAGTTCTTGACCTTCGTATTTATTTTTATTTTAGCAAACTATAAATGGGTGTTTTCAGGGTCAGCATGAAAAAAAATTAAAATCAAGGTCAAAACATTTGGTCGAGCGGCTAAAACTCCAGAAAATAGTTTTATACCAAATTTTAAATTGATAGGTATTGAAGACATTTGGAGAGCCATTTTCAATGACAACAGCTTGAAAATATTATTTTCCAGCTGGTTTTTGTAAAAAAAAATTCTAATTTTTACCTACTAACTGAATTTTTTTTTTAATAAATGCAAAAATATCGGAAAAATCGATTTAAAAAACTGGAAAATAATGTTTTTCTAATCTTCTCCGAAATCCTTTTCTATTTGGAGACTTCCTTTCTCTGATCCGTAAGGATGCAAATCAAATATTTTTGAAGTCGAAATTTAATTATCGACATCTTTTGAATATTTTGATTACATAAAACATTTGGTACCTACCTACCAAAGCAAAGGTGATTTGAGTAGAACCTCGATAAATGAGCTGCCTGAGATGTTGCCAAATTTCTCAATTTCATTGCATCTTTTGTGTTAAATTTTTCTTTTGAAAATATTTTTATGGATTTTTATTTTGAAATAAAGACTTCCAAAGCGTAGGCGTACTCAAAAAAATTTCAAGGGAGGGGCTGAGAATTCGAGAAAAAAATAAAGGAGCAGTAAAAATTAATGCAAAAATTGGTAACCCGTCATTTCAATGGCGTAGGTCATCAGGATATTTTTATATCATTAGAGCAAAAACAATAATTGAAAAATTGTGGGATTTTTGGAACAATCATTACTTTCTAAATCTGAATAAGTCAAATTTGGTGAAATTCTGCCTTTTTAAATTAATGAAATAAATCGAACTAAGAATCAGTAGTTTTTTTTCTGATCTTCCAATCAAAATTACTGATTTGTTTTTGTTTCCAATTTCCATGATCCACAAATTGCAGAATTTCATCAAAGACTGAAGAGTAAGTAATAAAATGTTCATAATTCATGCGAAACGTAGTCGATTTTTTTTTTTTGAAAAATTATTTCTGAAAAGTAAAAAAATGGACTTCTTTTTGACATTTTTCATAGGTAATAAAAAATCTCCCTGGTAAAACTTAATGAGGAGGCTCGAGCTTCCTGAGCATCTACTTGGGTGCGTCTATGCTCTGAAATTCAGAATCCCAAGAAAATTAAATTTGACGATACTAAAACGAATTTCGAATTTCTAAAAATATCTCACTTTCTCATATTTTTCAGTTTTTTCTTCCAAGAAAAAAATTCCAATTTCTTCCACTTCTACTTTACCTCTTGCATAATTTCGGGGTATTTTTCACCTCCATTTTAAACCCTAAAAAAAAGGGTTGAAATGCTGAAATTTCGCAACCAGCCAACCTCATTTCTTTACTTCAAACCCATTAGGCCTCTTCCAATTTCTTACATATGTGTAAAATCATAAAAAAAGATCATTCTATCCCACAGGCCTAGGCACGATCCACAAACAAGACGATATTTCACGTCACTCTCATCAAGTTCACATTACACACGTGCAAATGTGTAGAATTGGCGCCAACTGAAGCTCGGGTACTTCCATAAGCATTGTTAGGCGTTTGTTTTTATGAAATTAATTTACAGTCACACTCTACATAGTATGTCCTTTCACGTTAGTTCTAATGAAGCTACAGAGAGAGGCAATACCGCCCGCACTCCGCGTCCCAGCCAGCAGCTCGAAATCCGCTAATCCGCAGACTCTGTTTCAAACATTCTACACCCGTGTAAATAACAAATTAAATATCCCTTTAGGATAATGACTACAGCATGACCCTTTGAGACGCTTAAATTATAAAATTTATGAACAAACGAATAAGCTGTTACTCGGTTTGGCTTGGCGTTTCTGTGCAATATACCTATGTTTTTATGTACCTGACCTGGCTACGAGCTAAATAGGTAGAAGTACCTACCGGGTGATCGAAAAATTCTGGCATCCTTTGGGATTTTTGTTTAAAAATGGTAGGTTGGCAATTCTGGCTGATGTAAATAAACGAATATTTAGTTAAAAAATTATAATTTTCACATTCAAAAGTAAAAACGAACGTAAATTTCACATTTCGGACGTTTTAAGCACAATTTAATTTATTCGATTGGTTTTATCACATTTTATTATTATGTTTTGCATTTTAGACGTTGCCAACTTACGATTTTTATAAGCAAAATTCTCAGGGGAGAGTCAGAATTTTCTCAGGAGGGAGCCAGAATTTTTCGAGCACCCGGTACCAATGAACAGAACACCTACGTACAAAGTACAGAGACAAAATACGTTATAAACAATTAAATCCAATACGTTACAAAATGGAGGTGATTGTACGATGTACGAGGGGTAAAATAGACTTCAGGGGAGGGTATATGGAGAGAGTTTACTCGTATGTATTTTTCGTCTTTCCGAGGGTATTGTTTTGGACTTTTTTTTTCCTTCGATTGTATTATATTGACACATTTCCGAGAGAGGATTCGATTCGACGAGGATATTTTCGAAATTCAGCCTTATCGCGCTATCTCTGGTGGTTTAAAAGCAATTGTTTCAATATACACATTTGTCAGAATGAAAAGAAACTAAATCCCGAGTATGTTTATTTAATCACGTAATCGTCGGTCCCAAGTGCATTTGTGCTTGTACTACAATGTGTTCGTAGACTAAATTGTGCCCATATTTGTTGCATGTTTTCGATGATAAAATTATTAAAATACAAGATGTTTCCTTCAACCTTGAAGTAATCTTATCAAAAATGTTAAACTTGGATCTATCGCTTTCTATTTAGATAATTGTTGTAAATGCGGTTGTGAAATACAAATACGAGCAACAAGTTGATAAAGGCTCGACAGGCTGTTTCTTTTTTCTGGTTCGAAGCTTTTTCAGATCTACTTGATGAATAACTTTTTCAAGCCAAGTTTTCAATGTTAACTGGAACTTGTGTGAGGTTGATTATTGCTCCAACCGTCCCCTAAGTATTTTCCATTCGTGGTTGATATTTTCCGCGAAATTTCGTTAATTTAGGGGTCTTTTAAAGCCCGAGCTAATTTTTGAGAATATTAAACATTGAAATTCTACCGAATGCATAAGTGCATTAGTATTGATTAATGATTATTATTTTCTCAAGTCAGTGCACGTTCTAGTTTCTGAAGTAGGTAATTAGAGAAAAGTTGAGGTATCGCTACCTCTTTTCAACAGCTATTCAGGTTAGTAATTTTTGCCTTGAATTATTGAACTGAAATTATGGAAATGGAAAAGAACCATCTGCAGATACCATTTGAATTGTTTCGATGTGTAAATTTTTAATGCAGCATATTGACTCCATAGGTGTTATAGGAAAATCAATACCTATCATGGGCACCAGAGGAAAATTAAAATTGGGATGGATTTGGAGACGGGATGAGATGACATTGGGATCTTTTTAGTTGACCTACAATTTTTTAGGTGGTTTTGTGAATTGTTGAGAGCGAAGAATTGGATGGAAAAAAAGTCTACCTTAATTAGAAGAGGGAGAGGGGGTAAAATGTAAATTTTCTACTCGGGTGGATTTTTCTAGACTCTAAATGTAATTTTTGACATTTTTGGTCCATGGTTCATCAATTTTTCCAATTTTTGGGTTCGAATTAAATTTAAAAATGAAAAATTCATCGTTTTTAGAAAGCCAGGCTGCTCCTCCTACCCCCTCCTCCACAGGTTTTTTTCGGATCCGAGGAAAATATGAATAAAACGAAATTTAAAATTATTTGATAAGTAGAGAAGGGCCAAATGGTGGAAAAAAAGCTTAATTACCCTCCCTCTTATCCACCAATGCTGATAAAATTGCATTTTAATTTGGGAAATTTTGCAAAAATCAAGTATGACTCTTTAAATACATAAATTTTACGCCAGAAAAATCAAGAAAAATCTAAAAATCCATCCCAGTACTGAACATTTTTTTATGCTTTCTTTTTTCAATGATAGAAGCGAACTGAAGCCGGTATTGTTATGGAAGAGGAGATGAGAAGAGAAAATTGCTTGTTAAGGTGCATGTTTCTTGACTTCAACGTGTAATATTTTCAAAAACATTACATCAATTTCGTTGGACAATTTTTCGACTCGAATCTAATTTTTAAATTAAATTTCATCATTTTTGAAGTGACAAGCTGCTCTTCCTTTCCCCTCACACCTCCTCCCGATTAGAATTTGAGTTGATTTTGAAGAGGAAAAAATTGAAAAAATTTGGGATTTCAAGTACGATAAGATACAAGTCGATGAAAACGAGGAAGATACCCCCCCCCCCATGCTATTAATCACAAAATTGCATTTTAGTCTAAAAATTTGGCAAAATTCATAATTTCTTCTCCAAAAAATTATATTGATTTTGCTAGACAATTTTTCGACTCGAATATCATTTTTGGGATGACAAGCTGCTCATACCTTACTCTCTCCCTTCTGACAATTGGTACTTATTTGAAGTTGAACCGATTTCAGAGAAAGAAAGAGAGAAATTGAACAAAATCCAGATTTTATTAACGATAGAGGGCAAATCGATGAAAAGGAAGCAGATGACTCCTTCCTCCGCTATTAATGGCAAAACTTCATTTTATTTTAGTCTGAAAATTTGGTACAATTTATGATTTTTTTTTTTAAATATTAATTTTTCTAGACAATTTTTCAACTTGAATTTAATTTTTTAACGAAATTTTATCTATTTTTTGGGTGACAAGCTGTTCATCCTCCTCCTCCTCCTCCTCCCCCCCTGTTTCCGATAAGTATTTACGTACCTATTTAAATCGATTTCAGAGAGAGAGAAATTGAACAAAATTCAGATTTTATTTACAAAAAGGGGAAAATCGATGAAAAGGCGGTAGATAACCCTTCCCTCCTCCGGTATTAATGACAAAATTACATTTTAGTCTGAAAATTTGACAAAATTCCTGATATTTTTTCCAAAAAATATGCATTTTGAGCCAGAAAAAAAAGGAAAAAGTTGAACATATTTTGGGGCCAAAAAAATCGGAAAAATTTTATCCAAGTGAAAAAATTTTAATTTTTCCTCCACTACTGATTGACGCGAACGAAGTCGCATTGCAGAGGGTGAGGGGGTAAAGAGGGAAAAATCGCCTCGACAGATGAATTTTTCTTGAACAACAATGCAATTTTTATCAAATTTCTGTTGTAAAATGTTCATCGATTTCTCTAATATTTTCCAATTTGAAAGTCGAAACCAAATTTGTTAATGAAACTTAGTCCTTTTTTGGAAAGTAAGTAGCTCTTTTCTCTTTCCTCGGTTAGTATTCGACTTGATTTCGGAGAAATAGAGATAAAATCAAATCAAAATTATGCTCTAAACAGAACTGAACCGAAAGAAGGCGAGGAGGTCCCCCCCTTTCCTCCGTAATTACAGAATCCCATTGTAATGCAACAATTTTGAAAAAATTAAGACTTTTCGTTTGGAAAATTCGAATTTTGAATCAGAAAAGTCGAAAAAATTTCACCCAGAAATGAAATTTCAAGTTAGGCTGATGACTTCGTAGTTCAAAATCCAAACTCAATACAGAAAAATCAATCTTCCCTCCCCATGTCATATTCGGTTTGTTCTGAATTTTTTCAAAAAATTGAAATTATGAAAAAATAATCATAATTTTTAAAATCACAATTAAATCAGAAACATTATTCAATGAAAAATTAAAATCTGAGAAAAAAACAACAAAATGCATTAAATACTCGAGGCTTTGGAATTTTTGTTTAAAATTCGGTTAAATATCGATCATCATTTTAAAAGTAAAATTATTTTCCCTTCATTTCCTTTCCCTTACTTTTCCGCCTTCTCCCCTCTTTTCGCTCATTTCCCCTCCAAAAACCCAACAAATACGTAGGAAAATGACATAGATTTAAAAAAATTAAAAATCAAGCTACATTTTTTCATAAAATAAGTAAATTCAATTTAAAAATACTTTTTACAAGTTTCTCTAATAATAACTATAAGCAGGGGGAACCAGACTGGGAGGGGGGAT
This sequence comes from Pseudococcus viburni, assembly GCA_033439095.1. Classification (NCBI taxonomy): domain Eukaryota; kingdom Metazoa; phylum Arthropoda; class Insecta; order Hemiptera; family Pseudococcidae; genus Pseudococcus; species Pseudococcus viburni. The sequence continues at coordinate 87,818 of JAVBJF010000656.1, read as the reverse complement.
TTCAATAAGTAATTCAAAAGTACAATACGTTCCAATATCCACCATAAGTTACAGGTTATCTAACTCTATTCCTCCCCCTTCTTCAGCTTACCCTTCCGTACAGAAAACACCTTTGAATAAATAACCGACGAGTCGACAAGTCCAAGTCGAGCTGACTCTCGAAGAAAAGCCGAACGAGACCGAAAGCAACAAGCGTCAGCGTCCCGACGCCATAACGTGACGTAATCACCGCAACAAGATGGGAAAAGGGAAATACGAAAAGCGCGGGAAAATTTACGTCGAATGTTGACGCAAGAAATGCAATGATTTTCATTATACTGAGAATATGTGCGAATGAACTTTGGCTATTTTTATTCGTACGATCGAATGATTGTGCAATTTAGAATACAGTGGACGAATCGAGCTGAGAATCTAAATTATCTGAGGATTGTTTACTTCTAAATTGGATTTTTATCGAATTCTATTATTTGAAAATTTCGATAGAAAGATATCTTATAATTTGGGAAAACACGTCGATAGTACTTTTAAAATCATAATCATCATATATAACACCGATAGAAGTATCATTTCGAAAAATTAGCAAAATTGTAACGAAATGAGTACGATAAAATAGGTCAACGTTCGAGACGAATCTGACGTAATAATATTCGAGATGAATGCAATTTTTCTAATTATTTGAATATTCGCTGATTTTACAAAAAATAGCTAGGTATTGAAAAATTATCAAAATTTATTTGATAAAAATCTTGAAAATCATCGAGTAAAAAAAAAAAACACTTCGATCAATATTTTTCTAAAACAATTTCAACCGAAAAAAAAGTTCACCGGATACGAAAAAAAAATAATTTTTTCAAAAAAAAATTATTACCAATTAAATTCTACGTACCTATCGAAAGAAATACCACTAAAATCGATGTAAAACGAATACCACACGAACGAGGGTATTTCACCCCGAAAATATAAATATTCAAGCCAAACTAAATTAACACGGTGAAAAAAATGGTAAAAAATTATCAAATTACAACGTTTACTTACATTTCAATCTAAAATCACTTCGGTATCGAGCAAATATCAACGTACTCCGCGAACGATCTTATCTCCAGCGAGTGCACCACTTATACTGAAACCAAACATCAGACAGAATGAGCCAGCAATATAAGGCAAAACCAAACCAGCATGACGCAACAATGAGTCCCATTATCGAGGACTAATTTTACCTTTTCCAACTCGTTTGTACGGTTCGAAGTTTGTCATGAATTGGAAATGGAACTTTTTACCTGGCTGGTCGATGACGTCACCGTGATCGTACCCAATCAGCGTCCAGAATTGGGACTTTTTTTTGTATCGAGCTGAAACGATAATTTCAACGAATCGTGGTAATAAATCGATCATTTTCGCGGCTGAGAAAATTTTCTCGACCAATTTACGCAGATAAATTTGAAGAGATGGTAGAGGAGGAGTCTGGGTAGGTGGGGATAAAATATCGCGTAGATTGGTTAAGTTGGTAGATTGTTTGATTAATTGCGTTAAAATGGACACAAATGGTCCAGACGAACAAGTTGTGAAGATAATTTTTTAATGGCTTCACCAAACGATGATTGTGAATAAAACCCTTATATACGAGTTAACGTTGTAACACGTGATAATACCTTGTAATACGAACGATTTATACCAGTCATATAAATTTCCTTTACAAATGATAACATTGTACACTAATTAAAGCAAATGTTATAATTCAAGGTTATAAGTCTAATAGCCAAATATCCAGATATCCGAGTAATTAACATTTGTATAGTAAGTGATGCTCGCTGCTGGGTCGAATTCTCGATGATATTATCGATCCGAAGGTTCGAGCTGCGATCGCCAGCGTAAATTGTAATTTAGAAAAAAAATCGTTCGAGAATAAAATTTCCATTATTAATTAAAGTATTTAATAAATTATATTGGTATTTTATTATTCCATTAGGGTTTAGAGGAATGTGTATTTTGAGTAGGTAGTCATTATGTAGGTTGGTAAGTATAGTAGGTAGGTATTTATTATACATCTTTGCCCTAAATTGCATAACACGTTGCATCAGAATTATACCACTTTGAAGGGTAAGAGTGAAGAGGGTGTGTGCTACTGGACTTATGGATTTTTTAAAGGGTTAAGTTATGATTCAATATGATAGTTCATTTCGTCTTTTCTTTATTTTTCTCGTAAGGTAGGTACATATTTTATGCAAAATTGAGAGAGAATGATTTTTTTTTTGGAAAATGGGTGTACTTAGTTTTTTGTGGTAGGTAATGCATGAATTTTATATTGTGACTCGGTAAATATTTTTTTCAATTTCCTAAAAACAGGTCAAGGTGAGGAGATGGTAATCGAGGGTTAGTAATTTTTTTCAGGCCGAAGTACAGAAAAGTAATTTCGATGGTTAGAAACGTATTGGTACCTACTTGAATTTTGAATTTCTGAATGGAACAGAGAAAAATTCGTTTGCGCTGATCACGAGAAAAATAGTGAAAAAATTCCATCACTCATAGATTTTTCACAATTTGAATTTTTTGTTGAATATTTTTTTCACACTTTTTGATAACTTTTGATACTTGAAGTCAATTTTCTGAGCAAAAAAAGAGTTAAACGAAAAAAATGAATAGAATATAAATTGTAGAGCGTCAAATTTTCTTTCTGTAAAGTCCAATTAGTTTTTTCTCAGGAAGCTTAGCTTTTGAGATATTTCAGTTGAAAGTTGAAAGTTCAATCCTATTTTTTTTATTGGAAATATCTCAAAAACTAAGCCTCCTAGAAAAAAACTAATTGAACTAGACAGAAAGAAAATTTTACGCTCTACAACTCATATTCTATTCATTTTTATTTTAAAACGCTTTCTTTGCTCAGAAAATCAACACTAAGAGTCAAAAGTTGTAGCAAAAAATTCGAAACAAATTTTCAACGAAAAATTCAACTTATAAAAAATTCTGACGCGATGGAGTAAAACTGAAATCATATTTAACCTCAGAACTAAAAAGTAGGCCAGAATCACCAATCAGAATCAATTACGAAGGAAAAAAGTTGATTTGCCGACCCTTGATATTTTCATTGTTACAAATTAGAAATGCTGAAAATATGGTTCATTACAAGAAATCGATTTTCTGGAAAAATCAAGCCTCCAAAAAAAATATGAATAGAATATGGATTGTAGAACGTAAAATTTCCTTTCTGTAGAGTTTAATTAGTTTTTTTTCTAGAAGTCTTAGTTTTTGAGATATTTTCAACAAAAAAAAAGTTGAACTTTAAACTTTAAACTAAAATATCTCGAAAGATAAGTCTCCTGAGAAAAAACTAATCGAACCTTACAGAAAGAAAATTTTACGCTCTACAATTTATGTTCCATTCATTTTTTTCTTTGAACCCTTCCTTTGCTCAGAAAATTGACTTTAAGTGTCAAAAGTTATCAAAAATTGTAAAAAAAATATTCAACAAAAAATTCAAATTGTGAGAAATTCTTGAAATTTTTCCACTACTTTTTTCGTGATCAGCGTGAAAAAAACTATAAAAATTACTCGTTAAATCTCAAACAATATTTCAAAAGCTTGAAAATGTCGACCTGTGTTATTTTTCTCAAGAAGATAGTTTTTTTCCCACCATTGTAAAAATTAATTTCCCAATATTGATTCTCTGTATTTACTTAATGAACTTGTAAATTTGTTTGAGGAGGAAGGATAAATAGGTCATAAAATAATGAAAATTCCAGGAAAAAATTAATCGGTAGCATAGTGGACAAATTTTTTTTTTTTGAAGATTTAGGTGGGCGATTGGAAAATTTTGAGAAGGGTGTCAAAAGAACACGTTGAATAGTGACGTGAGGTTTCGATTTCATTCTCTAGCCCGATTTTAATTTGGTTTTAAAATGGGAATATTTAGAAAATGAATTAGTTTTACCATCCTTTTAAGATGGGGTATAAAAATTTGGTTTTATTGAAGAAATTATTTTACAAGTGTAAAAAAATAACTACGGTCTTTTTGAATAGAATTTAGTATTTTTTAAAATGACTAATCAAGCTGAATTTTTCCCATGTTTTTAGGATTTGAATTTTTGACCCCACCCGCCCACGGACTTGAATTCAAAAAATCAATATCATTTTTTTCTGAAAAACGCGAAAAATGAATTAATTTTTATACAAAAATTCGTGACTTTTTCTAATCTGTCTTTTTTTTCAAAGGAAAATTGGAAGTCTTATTTTGAATCCCCCTCCCCTTCTCATCCCTGGAATTTCCTATGCGAAAATTGATGAGATTAAATGGGGGGGGGTACAAGTCAACAGAACAAGCAATTAAAAATTGTAAGGAAAAATGTATTCTTCCTCCCCATCCACCATCAATATTCTAAGCCATATGGTATACCTATTTTTTTACAAATTCGAAATTACATGAAAAATTTTATGATAAGAACAAATTTCGAAAATTAAAAATTTTACCAACTCTCAAATTCGGACATTCCCAAATTTTTATTTGTAAAATTTAAAGTTTTGAAACTTTAAAGTTACCTATAAAATTTTGATATTTTAAAAACTCTAAATTTATAGAATCTAAAAGTTCTAAAACCCTAAAATTCTAAAGTTCTGAAATTTTGAGGACTTCAAGTTCTAAAATTCTAAATTTTTACAATTTTTTTTTTTGATTTTAAAGTTTTGCGATTTTAGGACTCTACAGAAAACTGAAATTTGTGAAATGATGAAAACTGAAGGTTTGTAAATACCAACATTTTGTAGTTCCAAAAATGTGAATTTTTTAAATTTTAAAGTTTTAAGGTTTTGGAATTTATAAATTTATAAATTTAAAATGTAAAAATTCTAAAATTCTGAAATATGAAAATTTTACATTTTGATTTCAAAATTTTAAAGCTCTATAATATTTTGAAATCTCAAAGTTCAAAATTTTCAATACCTCGGTAATTAATCTTCTGGCTAAAATTCTGAAATTTTGAATCTTTTCTCAATTTTAAAATTTAGAAATTTCCAAGCTTGAAAATTTTGAAATCTTCATGTTCCAAGTTTTAAAATTATACCATTTTATAGCTTTAGAATTGGAAATCTCCAAGTTTTAAAAAAACATAAAATCTCAAAGCTCCAAAGTTTTAAAAAATTTTGATTTAAAAAATTTGAAATTTTGGAGTTGAAAAATTTTAAAATTCCAATATAATAGATGCTAAAATTTTAAGTGTGACTGTTTTGAAGTTATGAAATCTTGAAGCTCTAAAATTTAAAAATGTTGGAATCTTAACCCCCGAAATTGTTTAAAAGTTTGGAACTTCTGGGATTCAAAAATTTAAAACTTGATACTAAAATTAATTTTAAATTATTTATTTCCGTGACCTGGTAAGTATTCAGTTCTAAAATTTTGAAATTTTGAAAGTTCACAGTCATCCATCAAATTTTGAAAAAATCTGCTCGGTTTCTCGACAATAGAAAGAATTGGAAATATTCTCGCAAAAATATTCCATTTTCAGTTAAATTGCCGAAATTTAAAAAAAAAATAGAAAAACTAACCATAAAATTTTTTTATAGGTAATAAATCACCATACCTACACCAACTATCTCCTAAACGCGTGGAATTCTCACTTTTGGAAAAATTTCTACGTAGGTATCTTAAAAATATCCTTGAAGCAGCAGATACACACAAATTAATACTCACATGAATCAGTCGATGATTTCAATTTTGAAAAATATCAAAACCAGGCACTTAAATCGAACCACTTTCAGTCTCGAACAAGTTAAAAAATCGATTCTAAGAAATTCTCGAAAAACATCACTTTTTTTGAATATTTTACAATTGTATGCTTTTTAGCACAATTTAACACTGGAACAAATACCTAGACACACTGAAACTCAAAGATCAATAAAAATTGCTCCTCTGAACGAATTAAAAATGAAAGAGTTTAAAATTCAACGTAAAGACGCGACGTCGTATTGTAGTACCTAGAAAAAGGTTAGGCAGGGTAATTGTCGATTCGGTAGGGAGAAAAAGTGACGCATCACCGCGTATCCAGTTGTGCACTCGGTTCTTCGGTCAATATATAACTACGTTCGTGCGATCTACGAAGGTATCGTACGTTTTCTGGTTAAATTCTTCGAGTAATTCGAGGTGTTTTTTTTAGGCATTACAAATCGAGAAAAAAATTTCGCGGTGAAATTGGAATATTAATGGCTATGTTTGGAAGTGGATTTCAACTCGAGGTAAAGATTGATTTATTATGCTTTCATTCGTGATAAAAATTTGTTTTACGCTTGTTTTATTTTTAGAATTAATTTTGTGGCTGAAAATTTAACGCTGAGGCGATAGTAGGATTATTCTGGTGCGGATTTATTGCATTCGACAACAGATAACGTATCGGTGAGTTGATTAGTTTCATAATTATCTATTTTTTGCTTCAATTTGTAATTTTTATTTGACCTAGGCCTAAAGTAGGTGTGGAATTTTTTCTTTCGAAATGTTAAATGCCATCTTGTATTAGAATTTTTCCCACTTTGACTCGTCGATTGATTAAAATTCCTACTAAATTGGCAACACTGTACCATCTCTCTAGTTCTACACGTCGAATGACATTAATAATTTAATTCGTACCCCTTTTGCCTCTCAGATACACAATGAAAGTGACAAAAAAACCCGCCAAACCGAAAAAGGAAGTCTATACGGTAGAGAAAATCGTAGACAAACGAATCACCGCAACAGGTCGAGTCGAATATTTGCTTAAATGGAAAGGATATTCGGAGGCCGACAATACGTGGGAGCCTATGGAGAACATGAGATGTAAAAAACTCATATCGAAATTTGAAAAAGATCTGAATTCTGGGTCGAACGTGGCCAGGACGATGAAAAACCCCGTCGTGAAATTGGAAATAAAACAAGAACCGGGTCAAAACATTTTGCCCTTGTTGGATACCAAGATTCCGGGTAAAATCCCCGAACGTGTTATTAGCGTGTTGAATGTAAGTGGCGAGCTGAAGTTTTTTTTAAAATGGAAAGGTGTGGATAAAATTGAGCTTGTACCGGCTACCATGTTGCATACGTTATGCCCTCAAATGGTCATCGATTATTACGAAAGTCATTTGAAATGGATCGAAGACGATGGTTGCTAAAGGATGAAATTTCATTTAGGCGTGTGATTTTAAAATGCATTTTTACTGGTTGAAAAATCGTATCGTGTGATGCCAATACGTATGTTTTATGAATTTGAAAAATTTCGTTTTTTTATATTTAAGCGTATTTTTTAGATAATTAATTTTATCTTTTTGTTTCGATGTTGTACGTAGTTAGTGAAATTTAAATTATATCGATTGGTACCTCTACCTATTATTTTAAACCTAAAATACTTGAGTGAAATGGTGATAAATCAAAAGAAATGTTATGTAAAATAATTATAATTATTTGTATTGTTTTATTGTAAGTGAAAAAATCGTTGTACAATTTAATTATAAATTACTTAATTTTTGTTGTTGATAAACTGTTTCGATGTTTTTTGGCTTTGGGTATTGAAATGATGTGTCAAAATACTTATGTAGTAGGTGAGTAACTAGGTTGGAATTTTGACAGGGGTTAAAAAATGGAACTTTTTTTACGTGTGTAGAATATTGAAAAATTTTTAATCATGGAAAAAATTATGGAAAATGATGAAATTATGGAAAATTGAATTTTTTGAACTTGAAAAAATTTTTGTCTTGATCAAAATAAATATAGGGAGGTTCTTGTACCTTACCTGCTCATTATTTTTAAATCCACGATAAAATTTTAGAAAATGGGTCCAAATTTTAATTTTTTTTTCGTGAATTATATTCTAATTTTTTTTGACTTTGAACGAAGACAAATTTTAAAATGAATAGGTATCTACCTATTACCTAGCATGATTTTGGATTAATTGGCTTCGTTGATATTTTTTGATCAAGGGTCGAAATTTCAAATATAATTTATAATTTTCGAATTGAATTTTACCAAATTAAATTTCCCCAAAATGATAGCCACTTTTCAAGTTTTGATACGAAAATGAACTCTTAAGTGAGTAGGTGTTCACCATTTACCTACTTATTGTCTGGAAATGGAAATCCATAGACTCTTATTTCTCCCAATGAACCAATCAACTGATGAGAATTTTCGTGTGTGGAAAAATTTTGTAGACCTGCGTACTGCATTTCTGACTTTTATTTTCCGTTTCAAAATACAGGCTAAATTTACACCGTGGTTGGCAGTGGATTTTTTATTCATATAAAGTTGAAGTTTAAGTCTACAGATGAAAAGAAGAAAATTCATATCGATCTTTTGAATTGGTGTTTTTGAAATCAATTTTCAAAATTTGTGGGTAAGTACCAAAATCTACTTAGATTTTCAATTTTAATAGATAGGTAAATATCGAAGAATTTTTTTAATTTTTCACGAGAATTATATAATTTCTGTTCACTTAATTTCCAGATTATTCTAATATCGAACTGAAATACCTTCTTGAATTTTCAGAATGAGTAGATCTAGGTATTCAACCTAGTTATTATTCTTAAATTCAATCGATCGAAAAATAGGCTTTTTTCTATTAGGAATACTTTTAATTTTATTTTAGATGATTTTGACCTTGGAACAAATTAAATTTTTAATAAGTAGATATTACGTATCTGCGTATTTATTATTCAGAAATCGACAATCGAATTAGATAACAAGAGGTTTTTTTCGATTAGGTATGTGTTGTTTTGATCTGAGGGAGGCAAATGAGGAATGGGGCAAAGCAAGATTACCCTCCACCTCCTGAAAAAATACGAAATTGTTTTTTTGGCTGAGAAAATTATACTTGAGTGAGAACATTTGAGAGGTTGGGGTTTTGGGTTTTGGGTAACTTGTGATTTTTTAAAGACAGGTAGGTAGATTGAGTCGAAAAAACTGGAAAAATTGGATTTTTGGTTTGAAATTTTCAATTTTTAAGTCTTCTATCATGCAACTTTCGGTTTGTCCCTAAAGTTTTTGATTTAATTTTTTTCCAATTTCGAAAAAAAATAAAATTATTAGACAGGTATATGCACTCTATTTCAGAGCAATTAAAAAAAAAAGTTATGTTATTAAATTTTAAATTTTATAGGTATCTAATGTTTTAGAGTTGATTTAAAATAAATGTAGCCTTTGACTTGAACGAAACTACTTTCTTAATTGAAAATTTTCAAATTCTTTGAAAAATTATCAGGAAAGATGAGAGATTTACATTACGAAGGGAGGAAGTAAAAATTAAAAATTTTTGATTCATATTGAATTTTTTTCCAAAAATGACAAAATTGTATTTTTAGTCGGAAAATTTTTGAAAATAAAGTCTTTTATTTGAAAATTTTTCATTTCAAGTCAGAAAAAATGAGAAAAATTGTACGAATTTTGAATAAAAAAATCAGGAAAGTTCCATTCCTGGCAGACTTTTTTGATTTTATTCTCCTCGAGTAATTCAAATTTGATATTGATACGTCCCTATGCTTAAAACGTAAATTTTTTTGAATATTTTTTACCTTAAAAAAGGTTATTAGTTCTGCTAATTTTTCAACTGGGATGTGAAAATTACACATTTTTTCAACTTTATATGATTTCAATTCAATTTCAAATTATTTTAATTTTGAAAAGAAAATTTCATTTTTAAAGTAGGTACCTATATGTGGATAGCTGATGTTTTGGAAATTGGTATTTTCTCCAATTTCGTTTTCCTTGAACGTCATTTGGAATTATTTCGATTCTGGGAAGAACCAAAGCTAGCATTTTACTTATTGGGAGAAGAGAGGTAAAAATTAAAATTTTCCACTGCAATTTTTTTCCTTATTTCGTTCTCCACTTTCGCTAATTTTTCAAATCAACCCAAATTTTTTGACTAAAAACGTATAAATTGATTTTTTTTTTTAAATGTTTAATAAGAGTCAAATTTTTAGACTAAAAACGTAAATTTGTTTACCTAGGAGAAACTGCCTTCTGCCTCCCTGTCCCTCCTTCTGATTAATTAATTTCAGTTTTGTTTCGATTTCAAACAAATAATTTAGTAAGTACCAAGGGTGTAGCTAATGGGGGGGGGGCTCACCCCAGACACAATGCCAGTAAAAAAAGTTGGAAAATTCGTCTCAAATGAGAAAAAATGGAAAATTTAACCAAAGAAAGAAAAATTTAGCGGGAAAACGTTCCTTTTCAGAAATCACATTCCAACTCTGAAATTACCTCCCAAATTGAAATTCTTCAATAACTTTGGCCTCATCGCACTCAGTCTTATTGTATTTTATCTAAATCTTACAAAAGTAATTTTTTCGTATTTCTACTCAAAATTATTTCAATGAATTTTATTATATTATTTATTTTCCTTCAATAGTTTTAAAATGGAAGTGACTGATTTTTGATTCAAGTTTATTATTCTAAAACATTGTTTTATTGCACCTTGAATTTAAGGTTTCCGAAAATTTTCGCCCTCGCTTCGCTCGATCCAAATTCATTTCTCTCATATTCACATTGAAACCACAAAATTTTTAAAATTGAATTGTAATTTTTCTTGAAATTTACTACAATGAAATTATCTAGGGAAAAGCAATGAATTGGATGGGGGGGGGGGCGAATTAGTCAAAAAATTCAGCTCAGTCGACAAATTTGTGTCATCCACTCCCATTTCCTCCTCCCCTCCCCTCCAAAAAAGGCAGATTGTATCATGCCTGAATTTTAGTTTCAAAATTTTTCAAAAATCTAGTCGGATATTCTGAGATTTTGCCCTTTCAATATTCGAACTTCGGTACGTTACTGCACAGTTCGGAACAACACTGATTTTATGAAACCGAAATTTTACTTCAAATTGATTGTATCTCCAAAGTTGGCAAATTTCAGTTTCAAAGTTGACAAAATAATGAACGTTACATCCCCCCTGCAGAAAAAGTACTTCGCTACGTCACTGGTAAAAATTAATTTTAAATCCACGATTAAAAAAATCACAGAATTGGTACGGTACTCAACATTAATCTTTCGATTGAGTGGAAAATTCCAGGAGCGACCTAAGAAACCCCACATTTTTTAATTTCGTAAACTCATAATAATTTCATTTCTTTAAAGTTTTAATCTCACGAATAATATCAAAGTTAGTATTGTTAAGGAGGAAAAGTGAAAGAGGTGGGGGGGGGAATTGGAATGCAGTTTTTAAAAAATATTCTATTAACGAGATATTCACCTCGACTAATTTTTCAAATCGAACTCAAGTTTTTACTAAAAATGCGATTTTAATATTCAAGGAGAGGCCCGTTTAATCCGATTTAATTTAGAGTTTTAATTTTTTTTTAAAAGGAATATCTGTGTACCTGGTCACCTTTCTACTTACTTACTTTTTATTTTCAAACTCACTGTCAACATTTTGTAAAAAGTGGATCAATTAATTTTTAAACATTATTTATCTTCAGATTACGTTGAAAATACCACAAAACTTCAGAATTAGCCAATAAAATCATATTTTTTTCTAGTACGAGAATATTTAGACAATTTTTGGTAACATTTTTTTTCAATTTTTTTCAATTTTTCGAACGGTTATAATTTTTATGGGTAATTGAAGAGGGGCAAAAGTTGAATCGGAGATTTAAATTCAGAAAGATTTAAGATCTGATTACAATTTTTGAACTACCTCCGCATTCATCAATTATCAAAAGTAAAGGGACTGATTCGACGTCCACAGGCACAATCGATGAAACTAAAATGCTTGTTGACTCCTGATTGAAATTCTTTCGTCCCTTGGTTACTTAATGCTCGTAATCATGTGTCATGAGGCTTTCCACGTGCTAAAATCTTAGGGATTTTTTTACCATAAAGGAGGGATGTAGAGTTTCCATTGTTATACACTTACCATACTTACGTCAATGTACGTACCCACCTACGTAGAAATGTAAGTTGTATTTTCTCGACCAGTGTCCAAAACTCTTTTACCCATCAATTACAGATGTATTTCTACCTACACATACGTATTTCAGATGAATGCGGTAATTCGACTATTCTACTTTATTGAGCATGGGCAATACGCCTATTACATTCACGTTTTTTTATGAACTCACATGTAAGTATTTTGTTTCAGATGGCTGCAATTACGTCAGCTTGAAAATAATATCGATAAGGGTATCTACGAATGATTCTGTATCATCAACAGGCATATGAGTTACAGATTAATTCATAGTTGATAAAGTTTTCAAAAAATGTATGGCTAAGTTCGTTCAGTTATGTGAGGTAGAATAAATTTTAAATCAGAATTTTACAATTCAGATGACTGGTTCGTGCAATTGACGGAAACTGTTATCAAATTCATACGTTTATTTACGAGCATCGTAAATAATTATTTACGAGCATGTAAATAATCATTTACGAGCATATAAACTTTCCAGCTCATTTAAAGCATGAATTCATTTTCAAAAATTAAAGCATACGTGAATGAATTAGCTAACAGAGGAACCATTCGAGATTATTGCCTTTGTTTCAAATGAAAACGTGATTTTTTGTAAAAAACGGAGGTCAATTCCAAAATCCTCGTGATCAAAATTTCAGCAGCTCGAGTTTATTTTTTAATTTATGGCGAATTTTTGATAAAATGATAATTATTTTATTTGTAAATGGGGTTTCGTAGAATTGGTAGAAAATAGTCCTCGCCCAATATCATCTTCTCGAAATAGAATTTCACGTTTTCTTTAAAGCTATTTTCGAACCTGCAGTAGAATTGTGATTCTCTTCGTTAATCTAATTTGAGTTGAAAAACTAAAAATTGAGTTTCGAAATTATTTTGGAATAGTCATAAATTTCTCCATTTCTGGCTGTTTCGAAATATTCAGAGAAGTTTTGATCCAGTACCAAATTATTTGATTGGAAGTGGTAAGATTTCACGGAGAAAAAATTTAGATATCATCTACATGATTCTGTGGTGGTAGAAGGGGAATCTATTCATGATCATTTCCATTTTTATACCGTCAAAAGGGTGAGAAAATATATACGAAAGAATACCTAACTAAGATATGACAGGGAAAAAAAAATAATAATTTTAGGAAATTTGTGACTGCCAATCCAAAGCCACCAATATAGGTAACTTGCGATTGTAGGTGCTAAAGTTGATATGGACCATTTTTATGGGCATTTTTCCAGTGCTGAAAAATCCCAAATTTTCTGGTGGCTTCGAAACGTCTCGAAATTGCTTCGAATCAATTCGAAAAGTTGAAAATAGGGTATATACCAAATTTCAGATTTTTTTGTTGATTAGATAAAATTTTCATATTTTTCAAGACTATATAGTTTTGAAATTTCAAAAATTCGCCATAATTCAATAAATAGTATAGTCGGATTAGGTCAAAAAAATGCTTCCGCTCGCACCAAATGTAAAAAGCAATTTGACGATTGATTCTTAATCTGGAATGTATTTAGAAAAAAATAAGCTTGGGTGCCATTTTTCCGGCCCCTCCCCTTCCGTGGGTCCACCTCCCCCCTTTCTTAAAAATGCGCGTATTTCCTTTTCTATTCATTCTACCAAAAAAATTTTCAAGCAAAAGTTGTTCCTTGAAAGCTTTCCTACATTTTTGATTATTACAAAAATTCGCTTTGGAGCCACTCTTTCGAACCAAATTTCAAAAATGTACTTACAGAATTACTCAAAATCAAAATTCTCATTTATTATGAAAAATATCAAAGATAGCGCAAAATGTGTAATATCAAACAGTATTTAGAATAAAATTTCACATCTATAAAGTTCATCACAGTTCCCCCACTCCTCACCCCTAGGGTTCGCCGCTCCAATTTTAGCAAGTTTAAGCCCCTATATTCACTCCAGAGTAGGAGTATGGAAAGCTGCAAAATGTCTCTATCGAAAATCGTAACAAAGGTGGTCGGCAGGTTGTGCCATGTTTAAAAAAAATGCAATTTTTGAACATTTCTGAGAAAAAATACGAAAAACTGAATTTGAAATCTCAAGTTTGAGAGACATCTCTGCCTCTAATCCTGAAAGTAAAGACAATTTTCAACTCAGCAGGCTTCAATTACATGTAAAATGACACCAAAAAAGGTCAAACAACCCAATTTCGAAAAATTAAGGGCTTAACCGCTCAATGAACCTCTCCCTGCCCTTTCTATGGGGTTTGGTAATGACCTCCCAGGCTCAAAAAATTCCTTATAGTGTCCTAATTCACCATACCAAATTTCATTTCTCGATCATAATTTGCCGCTCATGGCCAAAAAACACATTTCTCGCCACTGGACTACCAAAATAAAAGCAATTTTGGGGAGGGGCGAACCCTAGGGGCGAGGAGTGGGGGAACTGCGATGAACTTTATAGATGTGAAATTTTATTTTAAATACTTTTTGTTATTACACATTTTGCGCTATCTTTGATATTTTTCATAATAAATGAGAATAACTTGATTTTGAGTGATTCTGTAAGTACATTTTTGAAATTTGGAGCAAAAAAGTGGCTCCAAAGCGAATTTTTTCAATAACCAAAAATGTAGAGAAGCTTTCAAGGAAGAACTTTTGCTTGAAAAATTTTTTGGTAGAATGCATAGAAAAGGAGATACGCGCATTTTTAAGAGGGGGTGGACCCTCGGAAGGGGAGGGGCTGGAAAAAATGGCACCCAAACTAATTTTTTTCTAAATACATTCTAGATTGAGAATCAATCGTCAAATTGCTTTTTACATCCTGAGCGAACGGATGGCATAATCCGACTATACGAAAATGAACTTCAGCTCCTGAAATTTTGGATATAGGTTTATCTCATGATGTTCTTTCGATTCATTTTTATTTTGTCTCAAAATTTTACTTCTAGTTGGGATACCTTCCTTGTTCGATCTACTCATTATTTTTGATAATACAAAAATTTTGAAAAATTCGCTCCATTGTTATTTTTTATACCAATAATAATCGGAAATCTCCCAAAAATTTCATCAACGACCCGTATTTACTATTTTCAGACGATTGAAAAAATACATCTAAGTATAATTTTTTTGTAAATCACTGACTATGTGAACAGCAGCATAAATCCCTTGAAATGAATGGGTACCCAGAACAATACACCTTCGAATAATTCCACCTCACCGCCCAGGTTCGAAAAACCCCATATCGTCGCGGACTAAAATTACTCATTTATCAAAGTATTTTTCATTCACGGTGAGAAAATAATAAACGATTTTGATAAAAACGCAGCTGGGCAATTAATTCGACTGGAAATAAACGATCGAATTTTACCCAAGCAAAAGTCAATAAAATTGGTAAAATTACCGATGTAAGTTGCGCACTCGGTATAATTAAAACAGGTACTTATTCGCAGACGTGTAGATTTTCGTTATCGGTGGTATGGCCAGAAATACCCAACGATCTGTATTTTTGTTTACTAAAGACTGTTTCATTTGAAAATAAAACATAAAACAATCGCTTTGAAACAATGGAGAAAAACATATACCGGAATTCGAGTTACAGATAACGTCAAAAGATCCCGATGGGGTTATATAGATGTACTGAGAGAGAGAGAATCAACTTACAGTATGGAACACTTGTCGAGCTGATAATATACCAGTGTATTACTAATAATTATGAATACATATTTCGAAAAAGAAAAGTTCGTTAAATATATTTGGCAACGTGGCTGTTGAATAAAAATTAGGTAATTTGTGGACTAGCGTTTAAAGTAAGAATTTTTTATTGCTCGACAAATAGAAATAGGAAGGTGAGAGTTGCAAGTGACATAAATGGCAGTGTACGAGGAAACGTTTGTACACAAACCTGGGTAGGGTAATCTATACAGGTCGTACCGAGAACCGAGCTAACTGAAATGTAAACTGCGAATTTGTTTAGATAACAACCGAAAATAGTTACTCGTCAAGACTCCAGAAGGTGTTTATTGTTTCGAATACCAATACGGTGCGAGTTATTATCTTGTAAAAGGTAAAAGGCCAGGTGTAGGGTTGTGAATGACACATTTGATGACATATGGACTTTGTACATAGACCTACAGCTATGTTTTGTAAATCGATTCCAGCTTTTTGATCTTGCTCTGTAATGATGAATAAAATACTCGGAAGCTTGGGATTTTTTTTTTCACAGAATAAATTATCTTTTCAAATGAGAAAATATATTTAAAGGTGAAAAAAAAAAACAATTCTCACTGAATCGCACGAAGGCCTATTCTTGATCAGGAAATGGTTTGAGGATGGTTGTGCACTCGGTTAATGTGGAAACAATTCTTCGAAATTTTTAAAACAGCAGAACAAATAATTCTCAGTGAAACATCCGTAGGCCTATTCGAATTATCTGGAATGGTTTGAGGATGGTTGTGCACTCGGTTAATGTGGAAATAATTCGTAGAAATTTGTAAATCAGCAGAAAAATGAGTCTCAGTGAAACATCCGTAGGCCTATTCGATTTATCTGGAATGGTTTTAGGATGGTTGTGCACTCGGTTAATGTGGAAACAATTCGTCGAAATTATTTGACACATTGTCAGCGGTGCAGTTGGGTTTTGACATCGAGTACGATAGATTTGGGAAATTATCTTATCTTATCCAGTTCTGTGTAGTTTTATTGCTGTCACATTTTCAGACTCGCGATAGAGACCAGAAAACCGTCGGAGGGTTTTTCGAAACGTATCCGGCGTATTCTGGAATAAATGATTCGTGTATTTGCATTAATTATCGCAGGTCGACATGGAAAATGCTGTTTGAGGTTTGATGGGTGATTTACATAGTATTTTTGCGCTGATCATGAGAAAAATGGTGAAAAAATTCCATCACCCGAGGATTTTTCACAATTTGAATTTTTCGTTTAACGGGTTTCTGCTTTTTTGATATCTATTGACACTTCAAGTCGATTTTCTGGGGAAAGAAAAGATTCTACGAAAAAAATAAATAGAACATAAATTGTAGAGCGTTAAATTTCCTATCTGTAAAGTTTAACTAGTTTTTTCTTAGGAGGTTAAGATTTCGAGATATTTTAGCACAAAGTTCAAAGTTCAACTTTTTTAAAATTGAAAAAATCTCAAAACTAAGCCTCCTAACAAGGGAAATATCCCAACTCAAAAGTAAAATTTTGAGCCCCCCAAAAAAATCGAAAGTACATCATAACAGGACCCCGTATCCAAAATTCTACGTGCTGAAGTTAATTTCTCGATTTTTTGCGAATTTTTGGAATTTCAAAATAACCTCTGCTCTGCGAAATATGAAAATTTGATCTAATCAACGAAAAAAGCTGAAATTTGGCATATACCCTATTTTCAACCCCCCGAATCGATTGGAAGCGGTTTCAAGACGTTTCGGAGCCACCAGAAAATTTTGGAATTTTCCAGCGCTAGAGAAAAGCCCATAAAAATAGCCAATCTGCACTCCAACACTTATAATCGCGAATTATCCATATTGGTGACCTATTTGATCGATTAAAACACAATTTTCCAACATTCGTAACTTAACCTCGATGCAAGTGCATTAGGCGAATTTTTAAATTTTTTCCAGGAAAATTTCTTGCCCAAAAATGCGAATTTGAACTCAAAGTTACGAATTTTGAAGAATTGTATTTTAATCGATCAAATAGGTCACCAATATGAATAATCATCGATTATAGGTGCTGAAGTGTATATGGGCCATTTTTATGGGATTTTTGTACAGCGCTGGGAAATTCCAAAATTTTCTGGTGGCTTCGAAGCGTCTCGAAACCGTTTCCAACCGATTCAAAAGTTCGAAAATAGGGTATATACCAAATTTTAGCTTTTTTCTTTGATTAGATCAAATTTTTATATTTCGCAGGACGGAAATAATTTTGAAATTTCAAAAATTCACCAAAAATCGAGAAATGAACTTCAGCACCTGAAATTTTGGATACGGGGTCCTGTTATGATGTACTTTCGATTTTTTTGGTTTTGGCTCAAAATTTTACTTTCGAGTTGGGATACCTCCCTTGTAAGGAAAAGCTATCATTTTGGACTTTGTGGGTAGGAAATTTGACGCTCTACAATTTATGTTCTATTTATTTTTTTCGTAGGACCCTTTCTTTCTCCAGAAAATCGACTTTAAGTGTCAAAAATTACATCAAAAAGTGTAAAACAAATTTTCAACGAAAAATCTTCCAATTATGAAAAATCCTGACGTCCTGAAATTTTTTCACCATTTTTCTCGTGATCAGCGTTAAAAATAATATAATAAAGTATCCATTAAATTTAAAACAGCATTTTCTTTTTCTTGTTTTAATCACTGTTTTTAGTCTAAAATGTAGCACTGATTTTAAAATTTCTCCATCACTCAAGTTTCACTGGTAGGTGATTCGAATCTATTTTTTAGTGCCAGTTCGAATATGATTACAGTTTTTCTCGGTTACGCCAGGATTTTTTATAATTGGAAGATTTTTTGTTGAAAATTTGTTTTGCATTTTTCTATGTAACTTTTGCATAGGCGGAACTAAGGGTGGGCAGGGGTGAGCCGGGCCCCGTTGAGAATTTTTTTGGCCCAACCGCTTTTTTCTGGCCAATTTTGAATTTTTTTCCAAATTCCAAAAAAAATTTGGTTATTTTAGTATGGTGTGAATATTGAATATTCGCGATGTGAATATATTCGAATACTCGAATATTTACACCACACTAGGTTATTTGAGTATTGTAAATCTGCCTAGAGTGCGTAACTTTTGTAATTTTAATGTATAAGTTTCAAAAAACCAAAATTATTATTACTCATTTACGTTACTTACAATTTTATAGCCAAATGTCTACCAACTCTATTATTTAAAAAAAAAATAAATGACATATTTGAGCGAATTAATTTTTATTTTATCAAGTGTACTTGAAATTTTACATTTTGATTTTGAGGTCCCTTTTCATAACTGACCCTCTCAACCCCCCCTCCCCCTAAAAAATCGTATAAAAACCTGGCCCACGCTTGGCCCTTTGTGCCCTGGCAAAAAAATTCTGGTTCCGCCTATGAACTTTTGACCCTTGAAGTCGATTTTCTGGGGAAAGAAAAGGTTCTACGAATAAAATGAATAGCACATAAATTGTAGAACGTCAAATTTCCTACTGGTAGAGTTCGATTAGTTTTTTCTTAGAAGGCTTATTTTTTGAGATATTTTCAATTTCTAAAAAAAAAAGTTGAACTTTGATATTTGAGCTAAAAGATCTCGAAAACCAATCCTCCTAAGAAAAAACAATTTGGCCTCTATAAATAGGAAATTTGACGCTCTACAATTTATGTTCAATTTATTTTTTTCGTAGAACCCTTTTTTTTCTCAGAAAATCGACTTGAAGTGTCAAAAGTTATCAAAAAAAGTAGAAAACCCGTTAAACGAAAAATTCAAATGGTGAAAAATCCTTGGGTGATGGAATTTTTTTACTGCTTTTTTCGTGATCAGTGCGAAAAATACTGTAAAAATCACCCATCAAACCTCAAATAGCATTTCAAAACTTACAAATGTCGACCTGTTTTATATTTGGTTGAGTATGAATACGAATGTATTTTTCTGGAGAAATATACCGTATTCTTTCATTTTTAGGTAATGGTGGAGAAAATCACCTTATTTTAGGTCAATTAAGTCATCTTTCCTGTTATGCAGTGGATGAAAATTGTACATTTTCATCGTCCATGATGTTTGGTTCCTATTGATGGAAATGTATGCAACACCTTCAACTTCTTCGCTAACATTTTGAACTTGATTACGAAACAGAAAAGTTATTTCTCCTTCAAATTCATGAAATTCGATATTTTTTCGAAAAAAATGGCTGAAAATATTTGGAAGATATTAAAATTGAATAAAATTGTCGCGATGTTTCTCAATCTAAAGTTTTTTTAGGCCTAACATGTGCATCTGCGTGACACAATTATCTGTAAAATCACGTGGCGAGGTTTAGTGGTTGAAAATGATTCGACGTATATGGCATTTCCATTACGTAACAATTCAAAAACTTATCAACGTTATGATGGCAACATACTAAAAGATGTTTGTTGCTAGATTACAGCTGTTTGTGTGTTTTTATCACGAGAGAATTGATAGCGTGAAATTCTCTTTTTTTCGTTCTTTTGAAATCGCTGTATCTGTATAAACGAGTTACAAAAGCGACTTTTGTTTGATTAAATGTTAGGTTTCTTGACTCGTCGAGTCCGTGATGATTTTTAGGTAAGGGTATCTTGTTGGTTTATTGTAGTGTTGTTTGTATGGCCACGAGTGAGATTCTAAATGGAGTGATAAGGAAAATGTCTCAATAGGATGTTATTAGGTCGAAAAGTAAATTAATAGAAGGGGTGACCTGCGGTTTGGTGATAACGGTGTTTTAAAGGGGTACAATGGCATAAATGTAAGGGAGGAAAATTTTACGTGTGCTATGTTGAAAAATTTGAATAATTTTGATGATTACGATACTTATAGGTATGAATAAGCCACCTATGATATTTGGGTTGGAGCGAAAAAAAAAGTAGTATGGTACCCTAAATTTTGACAAAAATTGAAGTTATTAGCATTCAGTGATAAGCCTCTAAAAAAAAAATTCGAATCCCTCGGCTCAAAGGGCAACAGAACTAGGAGTCTTAAAGTACTAAAGTAGGGACATTTTCGAAACAAATTCGGGTTTTTGGCCACTTGTGATTAGAAGAGTAGTGCCACTTGATGCAAACCTCGGTCATCCTGGGAAAGTTGCAATTTCCGTTTGTACTCGTACACCTCCCTAAATCATTGACTTTGAAACTGGATATCATTTTTGCCCTCTAGAGGGGAGGAGGTTGAAAAGTCATAAGGAATTTTCAATTTTTACCAAATTGAAATCACTCACTTAAATATCTAAAAATCAAGCCAAAAAATTTTTGGAAGAGCTGCAATTGGCCGTAGGTGAGTTGATTCCTAACGAAATATTCATGTGAAAAGATAGGCGAAGTGATTCCCATTTTTTTCGGAGTATGAATGATTTGATTCCCACTTTTTCTCAAAAATTCTTTTCAGCTTTTTTGGCTCAAATTTTTTCCAAGATTTTTTCTCAAATTTCGACTCCAATTTTTCTGAATCATTTTAATCTCCTAATTTGTTTCAAGTAATTTTCAGTACATGTTTATACTTTTTCTCAATTTTTTCTCAATTTTTTTCAATTTTAAATTTCTTCGTATTTTTTTCCAACTTTTAATGTTTTTTTCAACTCTAAAATTATTTCCATGGAATTTAAAAACATCTTTCTGGAATTTATTTTTAAAAGGTTTTAAATTGAAATTGCAAAACGTTTTGAGAAAAAAATTGAAGTTGAGACAAATTTCAACTTTTTGAGAAACAATTTTAAAGTTGAAATAAATAATTTTGAAAAAAAATATAAAGGTAAAACAAATTACAATTTTAAAAAAAATATAAGGGATTGAAAAGAGTTGGAAAACATTTGCAGTCAACTTTTGAACAAAAAATTCAGAGTTGAAAAAAATTTTAACCTGAAAAAATATCAAAAATACTTACTTCCTCGTGGTATTTCCTGACTAACGCTAACAGGCTGAAAGCGGTTCTGAATCAACTCGTACATACCCCGAGAAAAATGGGAATCAATTCGTGCAAAAAAAAATAGGAATCAATTCACACTTCAAAAAATTTCAGGTGGCAACATTGGTAAAAAAAATTCAAAAAAACTAATTTAAATTGATTTTTATGAACAAAAAAATTGAGTTTATTTTTCTACACTGAGAAAAAATTGTGGTATTATTTACCACAAATTATTGCATTTCTATCAGTTTTAGCGATAAATGTGGTATTTTTCGCCATTCTGATGGTAAAAATTACCACATAGCAAAAGAACCACAGTTTTATAGCCAATAGTACCACAATTGTGGTTAATTGTGCTACAGCTGTGGTTAAATATACTACAGCTGTGGTTAATTATACTACAAATTGTGGTACACATTAAAATGTGTTACAATAAGTGTGGTATTATCAATATAAAGCTGTGTAGAGAGAAAAATGATTTAGAACAAATTTAAAAGTGGTGAAATGATGTGATAACTTTAAACAAATACTTTTTTAATCCCTGTGCATAGTAAATTAATTGAATTCGGAAATCAGAACATTATTAGAAAAATTGGATGAACATGATGTAAAATTTTGAGCTGAATAAGTATGTGAACATAACATTTTAATGCATCTTTCTAAACCTCCTTTGTTTCAAAATTCAATCATTTTTATTATAAATCAATTAGGTATAACATGTAATTCCATCAAATCATAATTGAATTTTACCAAAAATACATAATATATTAATTAATTTCCCTATTTTATATACGCACCCGGTGGCGTAATGGTTAGGCAGACATAGTTTAGGGAAGTATAGGTGTAGGGTCCCAGGTTCGAATCCCACATAGGGCAAAAAATTTGTGAGAGTAGAATAAATTGATTAGGACATGAGATCATGATAATGTGTGTCCTGAACTGAATAATCATTGGATAAAGCATGCCAGTATTGAATTTTATTTTTAAAAAACAATTTTAATTTTATTATTGCACGCCATAATTACCATTAACTGTAGCAAAACTACCACAGTTGTGGCAAGTGAATTTCAAATACTACAACTGTGGTAATCAAAATATGAAGTACCACAGTTGTGGTAGGCTACCACAGTTGTGGTAATTGAAATAAAAAGTACCACAATTGTGGTGAAAAGTGCCACAAGCTCGGACTGGATAAGGTTTGCCACAATTTTGTAGTCAATATCACCACACTTTTTTCTCTCAGTGTAATCACTGAATTGACAATTTGAATAATTTTATGAAAATCGTATACTTACCTAAATTAAAATGCAGTTGACAGTAGATACCTACTCCATTAAATTTTTTGAAATTTTTCATTAAAAATTACACTGGGTGATCAAAAAAATTATATATTGAGTAAGGTGTTGAGTCAGCGATTCGAATTTGGTAAAAGGTCAACGGTTTCCAGAGGTGTATAAATTCAAATCTCAGCTTTTTAGCGGGTGATTATAGACAGGACTTGTACTATCTATAGGGGTGATCAATGTTCCCAGCTGGTACCACAAGCCAAAAGTGGCAAAATACCGAGTTTTTTTCGAAAACGAACCTAATTTAAGGTCTCCTAGCTCCGTTCTCCTTTTGGTTGGAGGAGAGGTCAGAATTTTTTTGGAAGGTCCTCCATTCTCAGTAAATTACTAAAGGGATACAGTTATACGTCAAGGAAGATACATGTTAAAATAAAACAAATTTTTTTACACTTTACTATTTTATTCACTCCATCCTCAAGAATATTTTTATGGTACAATCATAGAGTACTTACTCTATGGTACAATCCAAAAAATTGAGGAAAGGTAATTATATTTCTATTTATTTTCTGTATAATGAGTAGCAGGTACTTGGATCTAGGAAGGGAAAAAAATTGGAAAATCTACTCGAACTCAGAATATTGTAGTGTATTGATTGGGCAAATTGAAAAAAAAAATAAATCTCGAATTTTTACGAAAATTGGCACAAGCTAAACTACTTTACCATTTTTTGCCAAAACCTACGACAAATGTTTTTTTTATATGCAAAAGCCAAAGCCTTCTTTTACAGTTTTCGATTTTTTTTTATTTTCATAAAAATTTGTGGTTTTTGAAAGACAAGAGAAGGGAAATTATACTTGTTACCTCAAAATTGAAAAAAAAACTTATCCTCCTACTAAGTGACTATGAAATTTATTTACCAACGGCAACCGACAAATTTTTTAAATTTCCATTAGATACCTACTTTAAATATTCATTGAAATTGATCAAATACCAAGTAATCACTTGTTAATGTTTTCCGACTTTGCTATTCAACAAAAATGAAAAAGTTTTAGTTTAAAAAGGTTCCGCAATAATAAAAATATCTAGGTACCTAACTATACAAAAGTGAAAAAAATCTGAAAAAATAAAACTTTTAAAATTAGTTGGTAAGTACATAAAAAAAGTACCTAGGTACTTATAAAAACATCGAATGCCAACAATTTGAAATTATTGTCATTTACTTACTTACCTACCTTTATATTTTTAATGTTGTAAGTGGTGCACCTGAACTAGAACCACTCCTTTGAAACAAAATTATAAATATTTCAGTTGCAGTTGAACAAACTATACGAAGAGTGAATAATTCGTAAAAGTTTGATCCCTTCTTTGGAAAAATAAGGACGCTCGTTAAAATAAATAATTCGGATCTGAAATTGGAAAAATTCTGGGTGAAAAGTTCAACTGCGTTTTGTAACGAAACGAGGAAAAATTTGCATGGTCAACGTTCATTAATAGTGTATTTTCGTCAAAGGAGTGAAGCACTAGGACCTGATTGAACGGACGAGAGGGGAAAGAGGGGATAGTTTGTCCCCTTCCCCATAATAGCCAAATTTCATTCTAGTCGGTGTATTTTAAAAGTAGGACAAAGGGGGAAAATGGCCAAAAATGGTAATTTTCTGAGTAAAAGTATGTGATATCGTCTAATAAAAGGGATCATTCAATCAAATAATCGTTTTTTTCTGTTTTGGCAATTTTTATGAAAACCCCCTAAAAAATCGACTGAAAATGATTTTAGATCCCAAAAGTCAAAATTTAACTCCAAAATTTGAACGAGTATTCTGCAAAAAGTTACTTTTGGTCGAATTGCCCCTTTCTTTTGACGTTGTCACATATTTTTGTGAAGACTATTTAGGTACTTATTTTAATAGAAATTTCAAAAAATTTAGTAAATCTGAAAAAATTTATTTTGCCCAGCAGGTACCTCTCAAAAATTTGATAATGAAAAAATAATTATTTTGAGGAAGTAAAAATCAGAAAAATTATCCGAAAAATACAGTTTCTCAAATTTCAAAATCCTAGCTATCTATTAAAAATGAGAAGGCCAAAAATGTTTTTTTGGGGTAAAAATATTAGCAAAAGAACTAAGTATTCCAAACTATAAAAATTTTCTCAAAAATAAAATTTTGCAATAACTTCTGAAACACAAAAAAAACTATTTTTTATGTGCCTTTCAAAAATGAGGCAATGGTAAGAAATGATCAAAAATCGTAATTTTGAATAAAAACATGAAAATTTAAACCATTTTCATAAAAATTATAAGTCAGAAATACATTTTTTCAACATTTGTAAAAAATTTGAGAAACATAAATAAGTGATTGATTTACCTAGTACCTACCCCTCAAAAATGAGACAAGGTCAAGAATGTTTTTTTCAGTAAAAAAAATCTGTGCAAAGATTATTTCTATAAAAAAAAATTCGCAAAAAATTCATAAAACTAGGCAATGTTTTTTTTCAAGTTCCTAATTAAATACCTCCCCCTCAAAAGTGAAAGAATGGTGAGAAATTGACAATGGTGGTATTTTAAATTGAAAATATCCAATAAAATTATTTCAAAAATAAATTTTATCAATTTTTTCATTAAATTTGGAAAACAAAAGTGATTTTTTTCAGTGCCTCTTAAAAATGAGACTGGTTTTTAAAGGCCAAAAATGGTAGTTTGGAGGAAGACTAGGAAAGGAGGTATCTCAACTCAAGGTAAAATTTTAAGCCGAAACAAAAATAAATCGAATGTACATCATGAAAGAGCCCAATATTTAAAATTTAAGGTACTGAAGTTCATTTCTCGAATTTTGCCGAATCCTATCTCATCGCTCTGCAAGAGATGAAAATTTGATCTAATCAACGAAAAAATCTGAAAAGTATATTCTCCATTTTCAACCTTCCGAATCGAATAGAAACAATTTCCAGACATTTTGGAGCTGCCAGAGAATTTTGGAATTTTCCAGCACTGGAAAAGAGTCCATAAAAATGGTCCATATGAACTTTAGCATTTAAAAACTTAGATTAAGTACCCATATTGGTGGCCCATTTGATAGATTAATGCACAATTTTCCGAAATTTATAACTTCGAGTTCCATTTCATATTTTTAGGCACGAAATTTTCCTGGAAAAAATTTTAAAATTAGCTTACAGCTTACGCATCGAGGGAAAAATCTGAAAGTTAATTGATAATTTTCGGCCAAGGTCACCAATATGGGTAATCCGTGATTATGGATGCTCAAGTTCATATAAACCAGTTTTATGTGCTTTTTTCCAGTGCTGAAAAATTTAAAAAAATTCTGGAGGCTCTAAAACGTCTCAAAACTGTTCTCAATCGAGTTGGGAGGTTGAAAATAGGGTATATACCTAATTTCAACTTTTTTCGTTGATTAGATCAAATTTTAATTCTTGCAAGGCGATGAAATAATTTTGAAATTTCAAAAATTTGCTAAAATTCGAGAAATGAACTTTAGCTCTTGAAATTTTGGATATAGGGTTCGTTTATGATGAACTTTCGATTCATTTGTGTTTCGGCTCAAAATTTTCCACCTTCCTTGTAGGTATTTCAATAAAAATAAATTTTTTCGATTTTGAATCATTTTTTCCACTTTCTTTTTTAGATAAGTAAATGTGAGAAATTGCAGCCAGTCATTATTTCTCAGCAAAAATATTTTTCGTTTTAAACACAAGTAGGCAGTGCTCTGGGTGTGCAATAGGGTGGGCCGAAAAACCAAAAATTTTGATTTTTGAAAAGTTACCCCGGCAAAATCTGTTGGCTGGATAGACTAGCAAAATAAAGTAAAAAATTTCAAAATCGATTCATATCTTCCGATCGCGCAAGAGCCTTCAATTCATCGAAAATCGCCAAAAAATCAATATTTTCAGAAATTTAAAAAAAAATCAAAATTTATTAAAATCAATTTTAGAGCTGATTTAGGAACTATTTAAAGCAGAAAGCACAACTTTTTTGAAAAAATCCATGTTTTATAGTTATTTTAAATTTCTCATATTTCTTCACCTCTGAAAAAAATTGAAAAAAGTTATAAAACATTGATTTTTTCAAAAAAATGTGCTTTTTGGTCTGGATAGTCACTAAAATAAGCTCTAAAATTAATTTTAATCAATTTTAAATTTTTTCGACATTTTGGAAATTTTGAATTTTTTGAATTTTTGAAGAATTGAAGGCTCTTGCGCGATCGGAAGATATGAATCGATTTTGAAATTTTTCATTTTATTTTTCTAGTCTACCCAGCCAACTACTTTTGCAGGGGTAACTTTTCAAAAATCAAAATTTTTGGGTCTTCAGCCCACCTTACTATGCAATGAGTAAGGGGGGGGGGGGGGGGTGAAGTGCTTAATGCGTTATTTCGAGGCCTGGGCAACTTTTGTGCATCACTCTCTTCAAAAATATTGCAAAATGACCCACCTCGCAGTACCCTACCTATCCCCAGGGCCCATTATCTACCCACTCATTTTTACACAAAAATATTCAAGTTTTTGATCTGAAAAATATTTCGACGAAATTTTCGATTCAGTATTAATTTTCCCTCCTATTTTCGCTTTCGAAACAAAAATAAAATATGTACTTCCTTCCAACTAATATTTTTCATTATTCATTCAAATCTACTCAGAAGAACTGCGATAACATTTTTGAAAAATGCTTCATCATATTTCCTTCCTCGTCCAACAAAAAAGATTTCGTAAAATACGGTCTAAATTATTTACCCCAACATGTGAGTCGAGCCATATCACATTTTTGGATAAAAGGTACACCTGAAAAATCACTTTGAATAAATACAAACATTTGATACCTGCACATTAAACATCTAAAATGAAAAAATGTTTGAATTGGTCAAAAAGGATGATATGATATCCCTTATCAACTGACGACCTTTAAGATTAAATAGGTCTAAAATTTTAGCACTTGTTATCTACATTATTTGAGAACGATCGATCGAGTAGATCGATTCGATATGAAATGAACATAGGAAAATTATCAGTCGAAAACATCACATTAAAAATGTATCCGAAAAATTGTTTGAAAAGCGATTGTGGAGGTTCGTGATGGATTTAGTGCCACTAAACGTATCATATAATTTGAAAACTTGTTTATTTAGAGATCGTTGAATGTAAATTCGGAATATTTACTAACCAAGTTGGTCGCCTAATCGATACATTCAGTATGGAATTTTGAATTTGGAAATGAATTTTCCACCGAAATTGCAACGTATCAAATTTACTCGTAAAATGAATCCGAGGCGGAATATTTTGAGAATCAGCCCTTTGAAAATCTCGAGCATTCGGTATTTTTAAAAAGTAAGTACTGTGGGTACGCACGAGGTTATTTTTTGGTGCAAAAAAGTCATATCAAGGTAGATACGTAATTGGTTACATGAAGTAAAATGGTGGTACTTAGGAGTGCAAATGGATTTGTACGGTTATGCCCGAAAAACCCTTATGCATCTGAGTTCTGTAAACTTTAATAAGCTGCACATCAAAAGATACCGCCCTAACCATTAATGCACTCTTCACGCTAAAGCTTGGTTTTATTATTAATCTTCCCTCGGCGACTGAACGAAACCTGACACAAAAGGCGCATCTCGCTTTGATTTCCCAACGAGTACAAAGCCATGAGAACACTCGTTTCTTTCTTATGGCAGTATGCATGCATTCTACGTACAATGTCGCCTGAATTTTCCTGATTGGCTGTTTATTCCGTTTTCATATTTTCGAGTGTCGTCATTAAAATTCCCTTTGATCTTGGAAAAAACAATGGAATGCGAATAGGGTAAGGGTACCGTGTAAAGCACCGCTCGTTTATCGCGATAAAATGATGTTTCGCTTTAAATCGCTATACATAAGCTTGGCGTACAGCTGTAGCCCGAGAAGTGAATTTTTCGGATTGAGGTAATGGCGAGAGCGGCGACGTGTTCGTGGAAAAGAAAATTTCGACAAGAGTGGTGGATTCGCCATTCGACGAAAATGCGCTTGTTTTCATGGCCGACTGTGCATCGTCGTGTTTGACTCGTACAGGGTGTTTGAAAGGTCTGCGAGGTGTCGAATGTCCTCGTGTCTCCTGAGTCGGTAACCTTTGAATTTGGATGACGGTGGTGGCTGGTGGCGTGATTTTAAGAGGTGTAAGGTTTCTGTGAGGAGTGGAGAAGCAGTATGGAGGGTGGAAAATTTACCCTTACGTAAGAGCAGGGTGTTCGAAAAATTGAAAAATAGGAGAACAAAAATGAAAATGAATAATTGAAACAAAATTTCTGAATATTGAAAATTTAGTCAATAGGTAGATATTCGTTTGACCTACAAACGAATTATTGGCTGGGAAGTAACGATGAAAATTTTTTTGCAAAATTGAAAATCCAAAGAAAAATAGCAAAAATTACACGAACAAATGTTTGATAAAAAAATTCAAAAATTTCTGCGTTTTTTGGAGAATGTATTTTTTGTTGCAGGGAATATTCGTTTTAACTATTTTTATTTTACCTATCTTAAGCTCAAGTTTGATTGATTAAAATTTATTGTTCATTACAATCTGTCATGAGACAATAAGTAATTGTTTTAAATGAAATAATAAAATTTTGGAATTTTTTCCTGGGGTTCTAACTCAAATGATCCGCCACTTCCCCCTCCACCGGGGGGGAGGGGTCATAATTTAGATGGAAAAAAGTCCTTATCGGCGGAATTGAAACTTTCAAGTACTGATGATACGTAATTTTCAACACTGAATACAAATTTGATATTACTTTTGCACCTAGACTCTCGGGAATAGGTGAGGGGAGGGGATGTTAGGGGTCAAAAATTTGAAGTTGATATGGGTATCCAAATCTAAATTTTCAAAGGTGCTGAATTCAAATTTGATATTATTTTTGCACCAGGATCATCGGGGGAAGGGATGAGGGGGTCAAAAAGATAAAATAGGGTATAAAGTTGACATAGGTATCGAAATCTACGTATTCAAAGGTGCTGAATTCAGATTTAATAGCATTTTTTCACCTGAAGCCTCGAGAGAGGGGTAAAGGGGTCAAAATAAGTTGCTAAAAAAATGTTTTTAATGAAAATCATATATATTAACGAGAAAACAAGTAACTATACATCATAAAATTAAAAAATGAAAACACCGAAAACTTTATAATTTCATTTTTTTAAAGTTTTTTTAAAATACTCAGTAATTTTGGGCTGTTTGTTACGTTTATCGATCGTTGGTCTTGATGCAAAAATAATATCATATTTGTTTTCAGCACCGTTAAAAATGTATATTTGTACTTACATCCATATTAATTTTCAATCTTATTTTATATTTTTATCCCCCTTCACTCCCTCCCCTAAGGTCCTGGTGCAAAAATAATATCATATTTGTTTTCAGCATCGTTAAAAATGTAGATTTGGATACCCATACCAACTTTGACTCCATTTTACATTTTTCATCCCTCTCACCCCCCTCCCCTAAGGACCTGGTGCAAAAATTGGATTTAGCATCCTT
This sequence comes from Pseudococcus viburni, assembly GCA_033439095.1. Lineage (NCBI taxonomy): Eukaryota > Metazoa > Arthropoda > Insecta > Hemiptera > Pseudococcidae > Pseudococcus > Pseudococcus viburni. The sequence goes on along the minus strand of JAVBJF010000656.1, from coordinate 57,580 downwards.
GAAAATGTAGATTTGGACACCCATATCAATTTCAACCCCCATTTTACATTTTTCACCCCTCTCACCCCCTCCCCAAGGGTCCTGATGCAAAAATAATATTAAATTTGGATTCAGCGTTAAAAATTACATAATTCCGTGCGAAAAATTTTGAATTAACTTCATGGGACTTTTTTCCGCCTAAATTGTCCATTGGGCCCACTGTGGGGCTCAGGGGACTAGAACTCTTTCCTTAAGAACGGAAAGGAGATTTTTTATAACAAAAATGTAAAAAAGAGCATTTTTTGGCTCTCTAAGATGATTTTTCAAAAAAAAAATCGCTTGAATAAACAAACTTTCTAAATCAGAATCAGTTTTTGATGAAATTCTGCCTTTGAGAATCAGTGAAATGATTTTCATTGAAAATTAATGATTTTTCACTAATATTTCAGTCAAAATTCTTTGATATCTCAATCAATTCATTGATAATTTTGACTGAAAGATCTATGAAAAATCACGGATTTTCAGTTAACCCTTTGCTGCATAGGTGGTCAATTGGTCATATACGACCACAGCTTGCCCAAATTTGAAAAAATATGAAAAAATTCAAAATATTTCCAAAACTTTAATTTAAACATTTTATGAACATCCCAATACATTAAATTTCATGATTCATTCGCATACTTTGGTAAATATTTATAATAGCTAAAAAAATTCCCCCAAAATTTGAAAATTCTTGGAAAATTTTGATGGGAAATTCATGCAGTAGAGGGTTAAATTCATTTCACTGATTCAAACAAGTAAATTTTATTTTTCCATAGTTGGACAATTTTCCAAAAATTGTTGTATTTTTCCAAAAATTGTATTTTTTCAAAAATTGTATTTTTTCAAAAATTGTTGTATATTTCCAAAAATTGTTGTATTTTTTCAGAAATTGCCTATGGTAATTCCCAAAAAATCTCAATCATTTTTTTTGATCCGATTAAATAAAACATCACTCACTTATTTAATTTTTTCATGGTAGTGGAAAATTAAAAAATTGATAGGAAAATGAGAATTATTTAAAATTTTCTTGCTTTTTTAATTTTTTTTTGGAAAAAAATGATTTATGATTTTTTAAACTTCCTATAAGTATTCGTGATGAAATTTTCAGTACCAATTTGAGAAACCTCCAAAACCCTTAAAATTATCCACAGAACATTTATCTCACAATAAATTTGCATTTCCTCATTCATTGAAAAAAATCACAAATCCATTTCCCAGCAGTATTTTCGAAACATCCTGTAGCTAACTTCGCTGCGAATAATTTTCTCAAGTGCCACCTCTTCAAATTACTTTTACTTTCACATTCGCGAGATATTTTTTATTCAAAGCATTTCTTCTCTTTTTTTGCAGCTAATCCCATTGAAAAGAGTCGACATTCCACATCATGTCACTCGGCAAATTCAAATTGCTGTTCCTCCTTTGGATCCTTCATATCTTTTCTGCGCAATGCTTCAGAGCCCGAGGAAGGAGAAAACCTCGAGGTAAACAAAAAGAAGACGAATCGGAACAAATGGCCGATATCCAAACCGGTTTAGCTTGGAAGAAAACAGATCTGGATAGAGAATACGAAATAGCCGAATGGACAACGACTTTCGTCGAATTAGTAGCCAAAAGTCGATTATTTGTTGACAAAACGTTACTCATTAAGGAATTCATGGAAAGTCCTCATAAACTGTTCATCGTCACGTTTCCGAAACAATGGGGCAAGTCGACTAATTTAGACATGCTGAGTCGATTTCTTCGTATGAAACTGGACAGCAAAGGCAGAATAGTGCCTATCAATAAAACACTCAATCATCGACTTTTCACCAAAGGTATTATCATTTACAAAGATCCTGGTACCGGCGATTTATACAAGGAAAGGCTAAAAACACCTTTGCTTATTGCCAAGCATCGTGATTTAATAGAGGAGCATCTTGGTAAATATCCTATTATCCATATGAGCTTGAAAAAATACAAAGGGTTGGCTGTTCAAACGATGGATATGACTTTGGGCAGGTTTCGTACCACGATAGCGAAAATTTACAGGAGTTATTTTCGCCTTTATTCGCATCTCAGGAGGGCTTTGAATGAAGCTCAGACGGAGGAGGAAACCAATAAAGCCAGCGAAGAATACGAAGTCTTTCGTAAATTTTATTTGGGCGAGCATCAGAATAAAAGTGCTTACGAAGACAGCATCAGAATACTTTGCAAATATCTGAGCGATTATTATGGTCGAAAGGTGTTCGTATTTATTGACGAATACGATACCCCAGCGATGCATTTCCATTACAAAATACGATACATGAAAGAAGAATCGGAAGAATACGTCGGGTTCTTCAGACAGCTGATGATGAAAACATTCGTGGAAAATGAGTATCTCATTAAGGGCATGATCTGCGGGGTATTCAGATTACCAGATCTTTTACCATTGCACACAGGTATAGATGTGCAGGAAAATAACCTGCTGGGTAGTCCTATAGCTCAATATTTTGCTTTCAACCAAAAAGACATGGAGTTGCTGCTAAAAGGGCAGCAAATAAACGCTCATCAGCGGAGAAACGCGTTAAAATGGTACGGATGCTATTACATCGCTGGTAACCCAAATCTGTGCTTTTTTAATCCCAATTCCTTGGGTGATTTTTTCAACCTGAGGCAAATCATCGGCGATTGGCGAGGCAGTGATAATCTGCAGACGATTTCGTTCATTTATAGACACCCTTGGGTTCGTGAAATCGTCAAAGGATTGCTGAACAAGGAAAAAACAGTTATGAACGTCGACGTATTGATGTTTACCAAAGAAATGATGGGCGATTTGCACGAGATGATTTTTAAAGATAAAGATGCCAAGTTTATTCATAGAGAACCCGAAATGGTCTTTAAATCGTACCTGTTCAATTCGGGCTACCTAATTGTGGATCCTTCTCAACACCCATTGCCTGAAAATTTCACATCTGTCGAGTTGTTGCTGGTGAGCGTCGAGGTGAGCGTCCAGCTGCATAGAAAAATGGCAGAATTTCTCGCCCAGAAATGTATTTACGTCTATAACCATCTGAGATTCGCCAAAATTAACCTATTGTACTATATCGAAGCTGATAAGAAATCTCCCAAGGAATTTGTAAGATCGTTGGAGAAACTTTTTTCTCAATTTCGTCAATTTCACTCGAATCGTAAACGATCCGAGATGTTGTATTTGTACGACGAATACTGTTCCCAAATATTGGAAGTGTTGGCTTTGGAGGTCCAATTAGTCGAGGATTTCGATATTCAAGCCTATAGTCGTAAATCTTTAGGACCAGAGGTGGTAATAGTAAATGATAGGTTGAGATATGGGGCAATTATTGAAATGACAACGAATCTGAAATCGCCCCAGAAAGCGTATCATCAAGCCAGAGGATTCAAACGTGTTTTCAAAAAGTTTCCTCATATTGAGAAAATTAAATTTATAGGCATTAATTCCTTGTTCACGGTTAAGAATGTGGAATTGGTAGGAGAAACGGTGTATTTGGTTGATCCGGAAGGACCACCGTTGGTTCCGGAAATGGTTTACGTAAATGATACGTTTGAAGGGGTGGAGAGTTTTGGAAGAGATGAAGGCCAAAAGAGTGTAGAGTATTTTGATCTTGAAGATAGTAAAGAGGTCGTGGAAAGTGGAAGCTACGAGGATGAACAAGATGATAATCAAAATGCTGGTCCTGTTAATAGGTTCCCAACAAACGATGAGAGTAAGAAGATTGATTCTGATGGGGCTAATTATTAAAAGGATTTATTATATAGGCTCCGAAATGAATTTCGTGAAAAATTTTGACACTGTTTGAGATTTATGAATTTTTAATAATGGTATGGGAGATTAAATGAGTAATTATGTTCATACTTGATGGCGTTAATTATTGAAATTGAAATAGAAAACGATTGTAATCGTTCTCTTATTTCATTTCAATTAATATAACGTTGTATTGATGTAGGAACTATAATTAGTCATTTAATTGTTGATACAATGGTGGTAAGTTGAAGCTCAAACCAAAAAATTCGATTCATGAATTTATTTTACTGAATAAGGTTACAAGATTTGAAGGTTTACTCTGATTTTTTTTAGTTTGGTAGTTGAAAAATAATTTTGTCAGGGCAGATTTGTCGATTTTTCAAACTTGAGCAAATTTGCTAAAAATTGTGAGAATTTTTCCTTGCAAATTCGTAAAAAAAGGAAAAAATTTCCTATGCATTCTAAAAAAATCAAAAAAAAATTCCTACGGGTAAAAAAACAGAATTTTTTCAAAATTATTGCATAATATCTGCTATTCATTAAGTATTAAAATTAAAAAATTGAAAATTTCCGAGTTTGATGGAATTTTTTCCATTTTTTTTAAAATTATAATAAATGCTTAAAAATGTAATTTGTTAGAACTGAAAAAACGAAAAGTAGATTTTCTGTTTGAAAAGCGATCATGGCTTCCGCATTTTTTTTGACTCAACCATATTTCCTTGTCCCTGACTAAAATCACCGCTCAGTCAATAAGTGGGGAAAGCGTAGGAGATTCCAAGAGGGCTTAGTGGGCTTTAGCCCTCCCCCCGCCCTGAAGCTCGCCAAAGAGATTTTTCATAATAAAAATTTCAAAGAAAACATTCACTTTTTGAAAATTATTTTTCAAACAGAAAGCTCCTCAGAATCAGTTAAATTTGGTGAAATTCTGTCTTTTTGAATCAGTAAAATGAACTTAATTGAAGATCGGTGATTTTTCATTAATCTGTCAGCTAAAAATCTCTAATTTCTCAATAAATTCTTGATTTTTTAATAAAATCATTAAAATCAGTCATTTTTAATCGAAATTTTCAGCGAAATTCATCTCACTGACTGGAAAAATCATGTTTTTGTTAAGAGAGTATCTTACATGTGAGCCTAGATATAGAAACCGCCCTTAGGTGTCAAAAATCGGTTTTTGACTTGACACTGATTTTATGATTTTAGGCCTTTCAGGAGTAGAATCAAGGGAAACCCTCAAGTCAACCTAAAGGTGGTTTTCTATATTCAGGCTCATTATATGGCTTTATTGATCATAGATTCCAATCGGATTCAAACTCACGAAAAAAGTATTGCTAAATCTAATTTCCCGAATAAAATTTTTTGCAAAAGTCGGATGAAATGACCTACCATGATAATCAAATTTTTGGCACGAGTCCATCAAAATTTGAAAACTCTGCACCCCAGTACAGCCCTTTTTCAAAACTGCATCGAATTAAGAAAGCTTGTCTCCCCACCGATAAAAATATTATATGGTACCTACATACATAAATTATTTTTAATCACAAAAATAAATGTTAGGTACTTAGTTAGAATTTTTCAAAAGTTCTATTTGAGTTGAAAAAAATATACTTTCAAGTCAGAAAAATTGAGGAAAAAAATTCAGTCGGAAATTTTTGACCTTTTTCACTTTCAATAAGTTAATCTGGGTGGAGAGGGGGGAACGGGGCAGGAAACAGAGGCAGGAAATAGGGCGACATGATTTCAAAAAATACAAATCAATGTGACGTGAGATCCAAGCAAATATATTTTACCTACCTTCCCTTCCACTTTGCAATTAATAATACACCCGCGCAGGGGCGCACCCAAGGGGGGCTCAGAGGGCTCGAACCCCCTCCTTAAGCTCGACAAAGAGATTTTTTATCATGAAAATGACCAATGACAAAGAAGAGTATGATTTTTTTTTAATTTTCGCCCTCGCTTCGCTTGGGCAGTATTTTAGGAACCATTTCTTAAATAAACATACCACTCTTTAAATTTTAATTAGTTGAATTTGCAAAAATTCTGTCTTTTTCAGTCAGTAAAATAATTTCCATTGAAAATTAGTGATTTTTCACTGATTTTTCGGTCAAAAATTACTAATTTCTGAGTCAATGTCCCATTTATCAGAAAAAATCAGTAATTTTGACTAGAAAAATCAGAAAATCTCGTAATTTTTCAATTTTTCTTTGCTCAAAGATCTGTACGTATATATTATTTGTCTGCTGAAAATACCCCAACTACTCTAGCCCCACTTAAATAAAAGGTTACTACATTTTTTCTTTGAATTTTGACACCCCCCCCATTTTTCTCAAAATCTGAGCCCCTACCTTACACAATTTCTGGATGCGCCTATGCAGTCGTGATTTTAATCAAGAAAATAAAGACTGAGTTGGAAAATATCTAAAAGTTACCTTTTTTTCACATTTTTTGTATTTACTAAACTGAAAAAAAATGTGAAAAATTTAAAAACTATGGGGGAAAATTTTTGAAAAATTTTCATTAATGGATGCAATTTTAAGAAATTTTAGAAAAAAGAAAAAATTATTTACTATGAAAAATTTGATGAAAAAATGTTAAGAATAGATAGGTACCTATCACATTTTAAAATAATCAGAAAAATTGCTTTAAAAATTTTTGAAAAGTGAGAAACTGAGAAAAAAATCAAAGTAACTTTGCAGTCCATTCTGGGAATGATTTAAAATTGGAAATTTTGGAATGTGAGCATTTAAAATCAAAAATCAGGGCTACAACGCTTGACGTTGAGAGAAATCTGTTTCATCGAAAAGATTAACTAGATTTTCATCCTCCTTTGTAACTCATATTTTTAACAATCGTATCAATGTTCTTTAAATCTCAAGACCCCCCCTCCCCCTCCTCATTCATTTCAGAAAACATATTTAATGTGCTGAAATATTCGCATCAATAATCAACATTCCTGGGAAGTATTTTTCCTTTACTTAAGAGGAGGGGAGGGGGGGTGATGTGTTTTAAATCAAATTTTTGAATTTTGGAGGTCTCACCCCCCCCCCCCTCCGGTGGTTCATTTTCCTCTAAAAATAATATTTTCGAAATTCTAGCCCCCCCCCTCAGTAAATTAGAAGACATACACTGAGCCTCCTTTCTCTCCCTAAATATTCCTTAAAAATCTGAAAATAAATGACTCAATTTTAATTTTTAGGGATGAGTTTGGAATGCAAGAAATCGTCCTAGAGGAATTCAGAGGTCTTCCAACTGGATAAAAATTACTAAAATGTACTATTTGAGCCCCCCCCCCCTTAATTTTTACTTGGATGATTTCTCGGTGTTTTCAGATTTTTAAGGAAGATTCGGAAATTTTGCAGTATTTTCTAAAAAAAATCTTTCGTTTTAAACATGTTTAAGAAAAAAGAGAGGCCCAGCAAATGGATTCTAATTTATGTATGAGCTAAAATTTTGGGCATCTCATTTTTAAAAGAAAAGAACCTTCTCAGAGGGTAAGACTTCCGAAATCCGTAAAAAAAAGTTGATTGTGTTAGAAACAGCATCTTTCTTTGATCTTCCTTTTCTGTTGAAATGTTCGTAATAATTAAAAATAACCAAAATTTCCAAATCTTTACCACTTTCATACTCGGCCGAATAAAATCCCGCCAATTACCAGGAACACGTTCGTATTATTTTAATTTACAATTAAGATGCCCTCAACAGCCAAGGCCAATTATACAGGAAAAGCTAATGAACAATTGCCCATATTACCGCTTCCTACCCTGAAACTCGTATCACCCCGATTCCTTTTTTTTCGCCAAGACACGCTTCAGAAAACAATTCCATTTCGAATACCAGCATCGAACCCGATGGTGTGACAATGCGACGCTGATTAATATCCTCTGTTGCATTCTATTACACGTATAAAAAGGCTTATTATACATTCAAACGACATTATAGAAAAAAAAGTCCACCAATGGGAAATTTCACCGGGAGTTGGCTAAATATGCAAATTGGAATAATTAAAAAATCTAATCCACAACACGACCGTTTGTAATAATTATTTATTCGTTATCACAATTATAAAATAAGATTTTTTATCCTTCGAATGAGTAAAATCGTAAAATTGTCGTAATAAATAAGAATAAAATTCCATATGCGGGGCGTAGTTTGAAAAACAAACGAATATACTTTGTAAGCACGTGTTTTTCAGTAAAAATCTAACATTTAGGTAAAAATGAATAAAAGGAGAAAAAAACATCGTAAAGCTAAACTTATCACACATCATCACAGCTTCGTTGCTGAGACCACAATATCAATATGCATTACTACCTCGGTTGGGGGCCTGATATTTGGTATCGTGAATTTTACATTTGCACATTCGACAAGGCAATTTTTAACTAGATAGGTAACGTATGCTTGGTGAATAGTCGAGCTGCTCAAAGCGTTACGTATAAATTTAGGTATCATTAAAATAAAGACGGTTTTTATGTAAATCATTTAACGAATTTTTTCGAATGAAATTAACGAAAAAAGTAAACAGAAGCACACTTTACGAAGACTACGACGTAATATATTAGCAGGTACATAGGTTAAATAGGTAAACCCACGATTTCGATTATCAATCGAAAAATAATCTGGGAAGTGGGAATTCGAATTCATCTAAAATTGGAAATTTCTACGAAGAAATTCCATCGCTGCGTGGTTCAGCAAGAAAAAATAAACGAAAGTCGATTACGAACTAGAAAACGAATACGAAGCTAATATTTGCTGCAGAAGAGCCGACGAATTCTCCAGCGTTACGGTGTGTTCGCCGTTCTCGTCAGTTTGCGAAATCGAGATACCACTGGTCGATTGTAGAATCTTTAGATATTGTTCTTGATTCGTGGAATTACGCAGTTCGTCGTTTAACAAATGTGTCAAGCTCATTATTTGTTGATTAACGTCTCCAGATGCACTTTCCTGTAAAACGAGTGAAAATCGTTCACATGGATTAATTTTAGCCACATGCACGTGTGAAATTCTTACAGTAGCCGAACGCGTAGGATTACGTGAATCAGATTTTGCGTAACCGAACATATGGTTGGGGTGATTTTGATGTGTAATATAGAAACCAGATGAGATTAAAAATAAGGAATGTTTCACATTGTAAAACAAAATAGGTGGTGGGAGAGGAAGTTCATCTCGAGACGTCAAGTGACATATTTATTGGATATGTTGCTATTTTTCTGACGAGTGGAATAATTCGATTGGTTATGGTAATGTATCGTAAAATTGTAAGGAATTCCAAAAGAAAAAAATTCTGAGAATAAATTTTCAACTCTTGAAGTTGGATATTTTTAATTTTTAGCAAAATATCCCATCAGATAAGAGTAAATATTAGAGTGGGCCGAAAAACTAAAAATTTTGATTTTTCAAAAGTTACCCCCTGCAAAAGTAGTTGACTGGGTAAATTAGAAAAGCAAAATGAAAATTTTCAAAATCGATTCATATCTTCCGATCGCGCAAGAGCCTTCAATTCTTCAAAAATTCAAAATTTCCAAAATGTCGAAAAAATGTAAAATTGATTAAAATTAATTTTAAAGCTTATTTAGGGACTATCCAGACCAAAAAGCACATTTTTTTTGAAAAAATCAGTGTTCTATAACTTTTTTCAATTTTTCTGCATAGGTGAAGAAATATATATGAGAAATTTAAAATAACTATAAAACACGGATTTTTTCAAAAAAGTTGTGCTTTCTGCTTTAAATAGTCCCTAAATAAGCTCTAAAATTAATTTGAATAAATTTTGATTTTTTTTTAAATTTCTGAAAATATTGATTTTTTGGCAATTTCCGAAGAATTGAAGGTTCTTGCGCGATCGAAAGATATGAATCGATTTTGAATTTTTTCATTTTATTTTTCTAGTCTATCCAGCCAACAACTTTTGCCGGAGGTAACTTTTTAAAAATCAAAATTTTTGGTTTTTCGGCCCACCCTAGTAAATATCCCCCCCCCCCCAGATGATGTCCCTTAAGTCTAGATGTGAAAAAATTCTGGGAAAATTTTTGACCCCACCCCTTCCTTTCGGTGCTATGGCGATTTTATTGCATTATTTTCAATAATTTTTGATTTCAACGTAAGTGGAGGAAATTTTCTGTTCTTTGGCACAAAGTTACATCTCGTGGAAATCATGCCGTTTTGGCTATTTGAAATTTTCAACTATAAAAAAAGCCTTAATAGCGAAGTTTGTTAATTTTTTAATTTGGTCATTTCTTTCTGTACAAAACGTAGGTATAAAATTCGAAAAATCTGATATAAATTATAATTGAAAATTCATTCCAATGATCATCCCGGCCTCAAAAACCAGAAAAAAACGTACGATGAATTCTGCGATTAAAATTCATCACAAATTTATCGCAGCCACAAATGCCCGAAAATATCATAATATGAATTTTTTTGGAATGAAAATTCATCTCAAATTCATGGCAGCCACAAATTCTCAGAAAAATCGTAGGATGAAAATTCATTTCAATGATCATCCCAGCCTCAAAAACTAAAAAAGTACGTACGATGAATTCTGCGATGAAAATACGTCCCAAATTCATTGCAGCCACAAATGCCCGAAAATATCATTATGATGAATTTTTTGGGATGAAAATTCATTCCAATGATCATCCCAGCCTTAAAAACTAGAAAAACGTGCGATGATTTCTGCGATGAAAATTCATCCCAGATACAAATGCCCAAAAATATCATATGAGGGGGGGGGGTTCAAAAACTTTCCCAGAATTTTTTACATCAAGAGATGACTTCTGGAAAGGTTAAATCGAAAATCGGAGCCAGGACCAAATTCACCCCTGATCCGGCCAAACCCTTTGTACAAATTTTCGAAAATAATAGATTTTTTATTTTTGACGAATTTGAAATGAAGACTCTACCAGGAAAAAACAAATGAACTGGCCTGAGACACATTTTTTCAATAGGTACTATTTCAAAAACCAATAAAGAATAATTTTTGATAACAAAATGACGTCACGTTCAGGGTTGATGCATAGTTTGAAAATTTAAAAAATTGAAATTTCACTTTCTTCGTGTACAAAATTTTCTGTTAAAAAAAATCAATAGCAGATTCGTATTCAGCACGTCAAATTACTCCTATAAATAAATTTTGCACGATTGACGTACTCAAATTTTGAGAATTCGTATTTTTATTTGAATTTTTTAAACATCGTTTTCCTCTCTAGGCCAAGCAAACAGCTAAGTGAAAAAGGAAAAAATTGATAGATACGTCGAAATTTCTCTTCAAAAAGTAACCTACTCTTTTACACAATTGACCAACCATGCACTTTTGAAAGAGGTGGGGAGGGGAGGAGTAAAATGTGCATCCCGCTGAGGGTCGCTTCAGCACTCTTAATCGGCTATGCTCATTCAGCCAAAATTTGTACTTCTGAATCCGCTCAACAAAATTCGTACTTTTTCGGGGTTTTTTTCGGACTTTGTAAACCCAGGAGACACCACTAGAATTGAATTGAAGAAGCGTCAAAATGGAAAAACCAATGCACGATTATAACCATATTAGACACTGTTTTAGCCGTCATTTCGATCAAATTATAAAATTCACTTTTTTTTGAAAAATTTGCAATTTTTTGAAGAATTGACATTTGGTTGGAAAACTGATTTCTTTTAAAAATCGAAAGCTCTTTGGAAAATTCCAAATTTTAGAAAAGTAGACAATTTTTTTGAAAAATATTGCTCCACCTTAATTTCTTTTCACTATCCAGCATACGCAGCCAATTTCTGGAAAATTACATTTCATTGAAAAGTTGGCCTCTTTTGCAAAAAAATTGCCCATTTTTCAAACACTAACGATCTTTTATTGACCTTTTTTAAAAAAATTTCCATTTTACAAAAACTGACGATTTTTTATAGATTTTTTTTTTAAAATTGCTAATTTTTAAATAAATTGACAATTTCTTTTTGAAAAACTGACCTTTTTGAAAAAATTAACTTCAATACAAATGTTTTTTAAAAATTTTATCAAAAAGAACTCAAAATCTTCATTTAGCTGAAAAGATTCTTCGAAAATATCAAAACTAATAACCTTTTAGCATTTCACCACTAATAAAATTTTGCCATTCAGCTACAATTGAACGATCTTCATGCCCACACCAATATTGAAATTAAAACGAATTATTACCTTGGTGGCATTTTGCAAAGTGATGACATCTTGAGGCCCGACGGCAACACTGACGGCGCCTAACTCGGCGTTGTTTTCCATTTGAAATTCGACACCTACGAAAAAAATAAATTATTAGCGTTAGTATAATAATGGGCGATGCTAATTGATACACGATTTGTATTAAAGTCAACGTCATGGTTACTTTGTAGTTGAACATTATCAACGGCAGGATTAGAAGACGAAACCGATGGATTGGCGGTGGTAGTTGGAACCACTTCGATCTTTTTTTTCCTCCTGAGGGCATGCCAGCCTCTGGGTGACTGTAGTGCAAATAAAAATGAGGTAAATTTCACATAAACGTACGAATGTAATTTTAAAAATAAACTAAGCAGTTGAGTTCAAAATTCAACCTTCATATCGGCAGGTATCAGGTCGGCGTGATTTTTACGATGATGATTGAGTAGTTTTGCTCGGCTGGCGTACTGCCTTGGACAATATTCGCAGTTGAATGGATTCGAGATCACGCTGCCGACGTGTTTGGCGTAAGGATCGTTTAATACTGTACCCTGGAGAAATTAAATTAAAAATTAGAAGGATTAAATATAGGTTTAAGAGAGAAGGATAAGGAAAGGTCTAACGAAGAAACTTACACGTTCCAGATTTCCAGGTATTTTTGCTCCGGGGTGACTTTTAATTATATGTGCTTTCCGTTTTGAATTACTTTTGTAAACCTATAAAAAAATTTCACAAATGAGTTGAAATTAAAATTATCAATTAATTGGTAAAAATATGAATACAAAACAAGAAGAAACGAATCGAATGGATCAGAAGTTGTAATTCGTAAATTTTTCACGTTTCAACACCTGCATTTGCTAAGAATAGGCAACTCTTTCAACATCATGATTAGAGACCGGATTATTATGCGCTTAAAATCTCTGTTTATGCGCATAAAATATGCATTTATAATTGCCCAAATATGCAAAAATATGCACTTATGAGCAAAATATGCATAAATATGCACAATCGACATGGGTGTCTACGGAAAGCATTTTTCAATCAGATTTACACTGTTACTGTATTTTATCATTTTATTCTTTGAAAAAATCGTCAAACATTAATCTTTATTATTGAAACACGAAATTGAAAAAAAAAACTTTGGGAATATGAAGCAAAATTTCCAAATATTTGTTAAAAATCTGAAAGTATGATTAAATTTTGATTTTCATACAGGGTGTCCGGTAAGTGGTCTGCCAGACTTCATTTTTGGATATAACCGGGTACCACTAAAAAAAAAAGTCAAGTAAATGAACAAATTTTTTTTTTAAATTCTGATTTTTTTCGAAAATTTTGTGGCATTTTTTTCATCGCGGCTCTGTTTTGTTTGGAAAACATTGAAAAAATACCAAATTTTTAATGTTTTGGTGAAAATATGCAGAAAAATAGTGAAAATACGCTAAATATGCACAAATATGCACTTAAACACCTCATTTATGTCGATTTATGCATTTATGGCTCAAATATGCAAAAATATGCAACATCAATGGGGCTCTATGAACTCGAAATTGCATGAATCGCAAAGATCTGATCGATATGCGCAATCAACTGTCACATAGAAAAATATGCAATTGCATAAGAATCCGGTCTCTAATCATGATTATAACCTGTATACAAAATTGTTAATTTTGTCAAAAAACGTCATTTTTTCAATAAAAAAAAAAGGAATTTAACAATTTTTCAAATGCAGTTTATAATTATTTAAAATTCATCATTTTTCACAAAAACTTGGTAATATTCCAATTTTTTTAAAAATGTTTACTTCTCAAAAATTTGACATTTTTTGAAAGACTTTCAATTTTTCAGAAAGTTGATGAAAAATTGGAATCGAAAATTAATTTGTAAAATTTTACAATTTTTCTTGTCCTTTACAACTGATTCGAGGTCGCTGATCATGAATTTGGCATTCAATTCTCTCCTTAAATCATTGTTTTGCTGGAAATGTCATTTTCAAGGAGGAAATTGGCCTTATTTCAAAAACAAAGCTCGAACGACAAAATATACATTAGATTTGAAATCAACGACTTCGAATTAGACATCAGCAACTTCAAATATGCAAATCGAAAACCAGCTCAACCTTTTTTTCTGAAATCTTCAAAATTTCTTTTTAAAAAAATATAGCCCTTCTCATTTTTTAAAGAGATATTTTCTGTCATAAATTCTCAAGCAAGATGGTTGGGAGGTATAAAAAATGTACCATTAAAGTAAATAACAAAAATAGTCATCGTACTCACTTTATCGCAATACAAGCAATAAAAGTTACAATAGGCTTTCAAAATTGGCACGTTCAATTCGGGAATAGTATCCAAACTGACGCCAGGATGAAACGAATTCAAATGATTGACCAGCATTCCTCTCCTTTTGAATCCGATATTACAAATATAACATTTATAAAAATAATCGTTCACGTTTTCGGTAATCAAACTCTGTTAAACAAATTCAAACACGGACAAATAAATCAAAAATGATGACATCTTCGTAAACGTATTCGGGTACACCGAGGAAAATATTTTTTCGTACCAGTACTTTGGTAGGCAGCTTCTTTTTGAAAGATTTTTTAACTATAGATCTTCTTTTTTTACTAGTCGCGTTCATAATCTCTAAAGATTTCTTTTCGCGTTCTTCGGAATGAGTGTTTCTCATGTGCTCGGTCAATTTATCCTTTCTTTTGAACTGTTTGCCACAATTAGCACATAAGAATTCGCGTTCGTCGGAATGCCTAGAAAAAAATTCCGCTGATAAATATTTCGAATTTTATATAATTTTTGATACAGAATGACAAAATCATACTTTAACATGTGACTTTTCAATTTATACTGGCTTTTGAAACTTTTCTTGCATATTTTACAGCTGAAGGTAATTTTACAATGACATGCTCTTATATGTTTCCGAACGTATTTATATCGATCATATTTCTACAGATCAAAGGCAAAAATACATTAATAAGGATATTGAAATCGATATAAAATGAAAATTGGTTTAGGTGAAACATTGGCTTACTTTGGGACAATGAGGGCAAGTATAGATGCCATTGACAGCATGATCGTGAACATGTTTTCGCATAGCGGCCAATTTTGGGAATGTTTTTTCGCAAATAGGGCATTCCAACGCGGAGTCATCTGGAAAATAAAATAAATGTAAGTTCAAAATTGATCAATTATTAGGAAGGATTGAAAAGAAAACATCCAGGATTTTGATAAAAATTGGTAAAAATTGGTAAAATAATTTAGTATGAGTGGGATACTTTCCAAAAAAAAATTGAACTTTTCAGTTCAAAAGGGAACGGAGCAGGGGACCTCAGAGTGGAATCATTTTCGGAAAAAAACGGCAGGTTTTTGCCATTTTGGGTACTGCCAATCTCTCAGAACCTCGATTACCCCTTTAAAAATGTGCGATCCGAGTTTCTATACCTCCCTGAACCATTGACCTCGAAATTGGATACCACTTTTTGCTCTCTACAGGGTGTTTCCATGAATCGTCTGCCAAACCTAATTTTTTGGATATAATCGAGTACCACTAAAAAAAACGTGAGATGAACATGTTACCTATTTTGAAAATTGAAGGGGCAAATACTGGTTATAAAAAAATCACGTACATTTTTTTTCAAACATGGGAATGGATAGTACTTTGAAAATTGAACAAATTGTCTTCTTATGGCTTTTTGCCTAATTTTGAAATTGAAGGGGCTACAAAAAAAATTGTCCAAAAAAATTCTAAAAAAATGAACTAATCAAGGGAATGGATAGTACGTCGAAAGCTGAAAAAAAATTATTATGAACACTTTTTGCCTAACATCAAAAATGAAGGACTATGGGTCACTCAAAATTGAGAAAATTTGAAACTTTTTTGAAGCCCACTTATTTTGAGAGACCCATAGCCCCATCATTTTTTATGTTAGGCAAAAAGTCATTAGTTCATTTTTTTCTAATTTTTTTTGGATCATTTTTTTTTTGTAGCCCCTTCAATTTCAAAATTAGGTAAAAAGCCATAAAAAGAAAATTTGTTCAATTTTCAAAGTACTATCCATTCCCATGTTTGAAAAAAAAAAATTACGTGATTTTTTTATAACCAGTATTTGTCCCTTCAATTTTCAAAATAGGCAACATGTTCATTTCAAGTTTTTTTTTAGTGGTACCCGGTTATATCCAAAAAATTAAGTTTGGCAGACTATTCATGGAACACCTTGTATAAGAGGGTTGAAAAATTGCAATCGCGAATTTGACGAATTTTTTATTTTTACCAAATTTAAATCACTCACTCAAACACTTCAAAAATTGAACCAAATTTTTTTTAGGTCACCAGGAATGATTTTTGATAAAAATTTTCTCAACTGCATCTTGATGAGCGAAATTTTTGTAAAATTTTTGTTGGCAGCACTGCTAAAAACAATTTTCAAACAAATTAGTTTAAATTTATTTTGATGATCAAAAAATTTTTTAGCCTACTTTTCAAGTAACTGAATGAACAACGTGAATTTTATGAAAATTGCGTAAATCAAAATACAGTTGGCAACATTGCCATGAAATTTCTTTAAAATTTAATTAAAACTTATTTTAGCTGACTAAAAAAATTTGACTCGATTCTCAAAAAAAATTAACTTTAGTGACTAATTTCGATCGAAAAACTGACCTGAGACTAGGAAAAACTAAAAAGTGACCAAAAATTCAATTTTTTGGGTGACTAAAATTTTCTAATAGTACCAACAAAAATTTCGAAGATCAATTGAAAATCCGAAACGACATTAAGTAACAATAAATTTCAAGAAGAATTTTAAAAAATGGCAATTATGACTTAAAAATGAGGAAAACGAGTATTTTTTGCTTAAGGTTAGAAAAAAGTAACTTTTGAGGTGTAAAAAATGACCTCAAAGACTTTTGAGAAATAAATAATGACAAAAAGTGACCAAGTAACCTACTAACGAAAATTGAATAATTTTTCCCATTTTTTCCCTCAAATTTCTACTTTAAAATTGTGAGAGTTATAAAAAAATCCAACAAAAATTTGTATGCAAAGAAAAATCTTGGAAAATAATTAGGAAATTAAACAAATTTCATTTCAAAAATTTTTGCAGAATAGGACCTTAAAAAGTTACTTTTCTGATGCCTGGGTGCTGGAATAAGCGATTTGAATTAGGTAAAAATAAAAAATGGCACTACTTAAAATTTGCAAAAAAATACGTTTTTCTCGATAATTACCCTACTTTGAGACTTCCTAGCTTCGTCCCCCTTTGGGCTGGGGCTCAATTTTTGAGAGGTCTTCCAAGTAAAGTAAACTACATACTTCAATTTTCGTTAAATCCAAAATATATATATATTTTTATCCACTCTATTAATCACACAGAGGATTTAAAAAAATCATTGGAACATTTTTGATTTCCTTACCAGAATGAAATCGTTTATGCACATTCAAAGCAGTAGGATTCTTGAACTTTTTCTTACAAGGACGACATTCGAAAGTTTTCTCTTCGATTTTCTCATCCGTATTGTTATCACTCTACAACGAGAAAAAAAGGTCGTTAATTCATTCCCCCAAAACTGAGAAATTTCGAGCTGTCAGCCTGCATCATAAATCATACCTCTTCGCTATTATCACAATTCTCACGTTCGAGGTTCTTATCACTCCAGCGTTGAACTTTCAAACCGTGTTTGGCGACGTGGACGATGAGCTGTTGTTTTTCAACAAACGTGTGACTACATTGTGGACAACTGTTGTCGTTTTTCGAGCTATCTTCGTGGTCGTGTTTGGCTGCAAGATCCGAGTTGGTTTCGACGTTATCGGCGGCGTGTATTAAAATATGTAAATTCATAACCGAAGCGTTTGAAAAGGTTAGATCGCAGTAAGAGCATAGCCAAAGACTCCTGTAACAAGAGAATCTTCGTTTAGTAAAAAATATTTCGGATATGGAAAAAAAGAAAACAAATGAAATAACTTACTTATTTAATTTACTTTGTTTACTCTTAATACCGGATTTGGTTTTGGTTTTGGAATTCTTACATGTGTTTTCAGTCAGATCAGCCGAACTGGAAAAATATTTTAAAAAATTGTTAGTAACCCATATTTTACCAAAACGATGTTATTCTAGAATTAACGACTCGTGCAGGTATAGGAAGATTTTTTCAGCTTTGAGCCGCCGTTTGTTTATAAACACGAATCGTCTAAATAAAAATAATTCACAGTGTATCAAAGTACCGACGTTATGCTCTACTAATTGATGAAAATTTTCAAAATATTGAGGCGTTAAACGGCTCTATTTCATACTTTGACACGGATCGATGGTGAAAAAAATAAAGAATTAATTCAGGGAGGCCGAAATCTTTGATTAGCGGTCTTGTCAATTTTTTTATAAAATGTTAACATCGACGAGAGAATTTATGAGCCGAATACATAAATAAGCTGTTAGGGACGCGAATCGGTTGAAAATTAAATTATTGTGAATGTGAAATTAGGTCTATTGTAAAATGGAACGAGAAATGATCATGTTTAAATGCAGATAAGGTTTTTGATTTTAAATTTTTAAAAAGAAAAAGAAAAATATAGTCCAAGAATTATAGCAAAATTTTTACGCGAACCTCGGAATCGTTGGGGGAAAGCTGAAGTTTACATTATTCGTACATAATAGCCTACCAAACATACTCCTAAAAGTTGCCCCCCCCCCCACCAACTCGCCGGCTACCCCCGCAAGACTTCAATAACCTTTGCGAATATACGTTTTTTGACTGTAGCGCCGAAAGAAAGGGTCGGAGAGGGAAAAGTGGTGAAATAAAAAATGTTCTACGTGAAATTTCCTATAAACTTGACCAGTTCAGTTGTTCTCAAAATTGCGACATTCGACTTACAGTGGGGGTTAAACTTTTTCAACTTGGAAATTTTTTTTTTGTAATTTGAAGTTAGGATGGGCTCAAACATATGCTGTGAAAAGTTGCATCCGGCAACTTGTGAGCCACCCCCGTATGAGGTCAATAACCCCTGCGGATATGTTTTTTGACTGTAGCGCCGAAAGGAAGGGTCGGAGAGGGAAAAGTGGTGAAATAAAAAATGTTCTACGTGAAATTTCCTATAAACTTGACCAGTTCAGTTGTTCTCAAAATTGCGACATTCAACTTACAGTGGGGGTTAAACTTTTCCAAATTTGAAAAAATTTGAAAAAATTGGTAATTTTATGTGTAATTTTAAATTAGAATGGGCTCAAAAATATACAGTCAAAAGTTTCATCCGGCAACTTGTGAGCCACCCCCGAATGAACACATAAAATTACCAATTTTTTCAAATTATTTCATTTCAAATGACGATTATTTCCAGTAAAATGGGTGGTAGAACGTTAAGTACCCATTTCGTACATAACTTCAGCATTGGTGACCACTTTTCACTTTTTATGACCTCTATTTTTAA
This sequence comes from Pseudococcus viburni, assembly GCA_033439095.1. NCBI lineage: Eukaryota > Metazoa > Arthropoda > Insecta > Hemiptera > Pseudococcidae > Pseudococcus > Pseudococcus viburni. The sequence continues at coordinate 38,234 of JAVBJF010000656.1, read as the reverse complement.
TTTTCCATTCGGAGAATTTCATAGCTGGCACCAACTAGCAACTTTGAAGCCTCGTAGCTCCTTCATTTTTCACTTTTATGCAAAACGGTTTGCACCAGTCGATTGCTGGTCACCAAATTAATGGAAAAAGGGCAAAAAGTCATAAATGAAAAATTCGGAAGAATTGTTATCATTCCTCCACCCACAACAACAAATCATTAAATAAAATGTATCTACCTAACTAAAATGTCAGATTTTGAGAACCAATAAAATATGTACAATTATCACTCATTTATAATTTCATGACTTCTTTGTTGAAATGGTGAAGTAATTTTATTCACAAAAAAATTGTTGAGAATTTTATTCAAAATTTTAAAGAAATTCATAACAAATTGTCAATTGTCGAAATTAAACAAAAAAGGTCATTTTCAAGGGTTGAAATTTATTATTTTGATTCCAATTTTTCTTCAATTCCACCTTCAAAAAATTAAGTAGAATATCCTATCCAAATTTCCTTGAAAACGAGAGAGTGGGGGGGGGGTAGATGAAAATTATTGTTGCGGATATTATTGAGTAAAAATATCTGCATATTGAAAAAGGATATAATTTTCATCAATTTTGCCAGAAAAATATTCAATTTTCAAAATTTTCAATTTTTTTTGAAAACAGAGTTGACAATTATTTCCGAAACTTTGAAAAATTCGTCAAAAATCGAAAAATCAGCCAGGACATCTGAAAGAGGTTTTAAAACATAATATTCTTTCAAAAATTTCACTTTTGATTTAATCGGATGTAAACAGGGGCTTCAAGTGCAACTATGGACAGGAAAGGGGGGGGGGGATTCCTCCGCTCGTAATATCGTAATTGTGAAAAAATAACAGTTTTGGTCAAGAAATTAGATTCGAGTATGAAAATTTTCGAATGTAAGTATGCCTATTTTTTAAATTTTTGTTCGAAAATTGTAAGAATTCTGAGTTGGAAAAATAAAGGGAAATCTATAATGTCAATCAAAAATTGTTGACCCCCCCCCCCCTTCCAATTCCATTTCGTTTTTCTGGAAATTTTTTTACGATTTTCATTTCGTTTTTTTTTTCGTTTATGATCATTTTTCGGAGAAATTATTGATTTGGCAAAAAGTTGATAACACTCGAACCGGTTTCAATAATCCATATTTCATTTTATAATATATTTTCACCTACATAGATCCGCTTCAAAATGAAAAATTTATCGATTTCATTTAAACTGAATTCGGGTAAAATATTTATTCATTCGAATGTTTGATTTTATGACTGATTTAGATTCACGATTCAGAACGAAAATTTCAACATCGAAAATCAACGCAGTCTTTAATTATTACAAAAATGAAAAATTCCACGTATCAGTCTTGAGGAAAGGGGAGGCAGGCAGGCTATAAAACAAGATGAACCATCCGTATTCATATGAGGGGAGAAAATGCATTCGCACGTCTGGAGCTGTAACATTAATCACAAATACGACCATCGTTTTAGTCAGAATTACACCTCATCGTACCTGAAATGGGACTCGATAACCACATCGTTGTCGTTACTCGTATCAAATCCATCACAGACAGTAGCACCTTGTAACACTTCAGGCTGTTGGCTGGTCTGGGCCGGATACTAAATACGAAAATAAATTCTCGCATATACTTAATAGACTCGGTATTCGTATACGGTAAATACACATACTCATCATACATTAGCGGTATATGAATCGCCGCATAGAATAATGTACAATTTTATGATACCGCTTTAACAAGTTATACACGTAATAAAGCCTCTGATGCGTATGCTTACCTTATCGGCATCGCGAGGTGATAGAGATTTATTTTCTGAGTCCAAGTGGACGGTATCAATTTGGTGGAAATCTTTACCAGAGGCATTGGCTAGATTGAAACAGAGAAAGAGAGAGGGGGAGGGAATTGAAAAATCAATATTTTTATTATAAATCATTCTTGGTGTAAATGTAAATCCAATGTAAGAAACGTGAGTTTATTTCAACTAGAGAGAAGGATGATTTTGTTTCATGTGGTGCACTTAGTTTCTTCCAAGTCCAAATTTAATTTTCTCATAATTTTTTCTAGTTTCAAATTTTCTCAAAATTGTTCTAATTTCAATTTTTTTTTCAATTTTTTCCCAATTTTGAAATTTTCCAATGTAGTTATTTCAAACAAATTTCAACTCCACAATTTTTTGAAGTTTTGAATTTTAACAATTTTTTCAAACTATTTTCCAAGTTGACACATTCAGTTTTCTCAAGTTTTTTTTCCAAATTCTCAATTTTGTACATTAAAAAAAATTTCCAAGTTCAAATTTTCTCCTCATTTTTTGCAATTTTTTTGAAGTTCTTTTCCAAAAATTATACACAATTCTTTCAAGTTTTCCTGGCTTCAAACATTTTAATAATTTGACGAACTCTAGTTCCAATATAAAAAATAGTCAGAAAATTGATACTACAGACTCAATTTTCATTGACGTAGGGCGTCTTTTCATTTAAAGCTAAAAAAACTGAAAAAAGTATAAAATTTTGAAAATATGGAACTCGTAAAAATTTTTGAAAAAAGCAAAAAAAATTGGAAAAATTATGAAGTTGAAAATTTTTTTTAAATCGAGCATCTGAATTAATTGGAAAAAATTAAAAAATCGAAATTGGAAAATTTTTTAAAGAATTCGAAATTGAAAAAAATGTTGAAAAAATCTGAAATCATTTCAAAATATTTGTAGAAATTTAAAAAAAAATTAAAATTGTAAAGTTAAAAAGTTTTTTAAAAATAAAAATTTAAAAAAATTAAAAAAAAAATTGAAAAAAATTTGAAAAAAATAAAAATGGAAAAAATTGGAAATTTTGACTCAGAAAACAGTAAGCTGTGTTCCACACGAACCAAAATCTCCCTTCCCCTGGGTATAAATAAGACTCCCATACTTACAAAAAAAATACGAACTGGATATCTTCAACTTACCACAGGGATCACCAGGTAACAAGTAATAATTACGAGTTTGCGAATACCACACGCTGTACCAAACTAATAACTCTTGCTTCGGATGGATGACTTCGATGGTGGTAAAATACAACGACGATCCTTGCTGACTCAGGATTAAATTCTGTTCTTTAAACGAAGGGGCAGGTCTAACGTATCTCATCCAATTGGATACCTCTGCAAAAACCAAAAAGTTCCCAAGCGTCAGTGTCATCGAACGCGGAATACAAATAATATTCGTAACAGTAATAAAAGAAACCTAACAATAACATAAAAATTAAGGAAGGAGGTGAAGAGGGAGGAAGATATTCAAAAACGTACAGAGAATTGAAATTCTATCAGCGAAATATCACAAGTCTGCATTTGCGACTTGGAATCGTCAGATCTGAGTATGTAACCTGGTTATAGTATTAATCGAACAAACGAACCGGTATCGGTCCGGTCTTCGGTGGAAATTTAGCCGGAACGTGGCGCGATTAAGAACCACGTGCCGGGTTATTATGGCAAATTGCGCGACAAACCGTTCGGTAATTCAGGCAACTTGGTATAGCGAATACGAACAACTCTATTATCGACGAATCACGATTCCAAAATAATTATCTGCATCGTGTTAGCGTTCATCTTTAAATAGTCTAGTTCAAATATGTACATAAATGGTAGGTAAATCAGCTAAATGAGTATGAGATTGGTCTAATCGTTTTTTCTCCTTTCCTTTCTTCGATGAGATAATGAGGTTTTTCTGGTTTATCAGATCGGATGACCAGTGCGATATTAGTAGAATGGAAGTATGTACTTTTGGAGACACCTTATTGTCACGTATGTAGGTAGAGGTACATCGAATACGTCATATTTCGTTTGAAAAGAAAATAAATGTATCTACAGACAGTGCAAAGAGCACACCAATGGTTTTATATCTACCTGAATTTCTAAAATTCAAACCAAAACAAAACGCGGACTGATTAATTTCTTTTCATTGTTTTACTCTTCATTCGTGACCTAGATAAATTCAGTTCTATCGTTTATATTATCATTCGAGTAAAATCGAGAATGGTATTTCGTATTGTTTTATAGGTACCCTAATGGTAAAAGAGAAATAGAATAATATTCTGGTAAATTAAAACACATTCGAGATGAAATTAATTTCAATATTGAGTTTCAGTGATTTGATTGTATCGTATACAAGCTTCTTTTTTTTTAAAAAAATAGGAGGGACCACATGAGCTTTGACAAAATTTTTCCCGGAGAATTGCATAATTTATTTTCAGTTATTTTTATAGAGGCATAATGAGTAATAAATTAACAATCCGATTTTTGAACGATATTTATCTGATTTTAATTCTTTATGGTCAAAAGATTTAACTCAATTTTTGACATGATTTTTTGAGAAATTGAAACAACTTTAGTTAGCGAATTGCAATATTAATTTTTTCACAAAATTTAAGTCAATTTTACGTACAATTTGAATAGCTCTATTTTCAAAAAATTCAGAAAAATTAAAAGTTGAAAAATTTACCCACAGCTATTTTCTTAATGCTGTAATTAAAATGATTTTTTTATTTTTCATAAAAAACATAATCTTTTTTTAACCCCCTCCCGCATCGGTAATTTTTTCAAAAAAATTTGTTCGTGCATAAAATAAATTTTTAAAGAAAAAACTTTTTTAAGATTACGTTTTTTAATGAAAATAATTATTAATATCTACTCGAATATACATAACTAGCCAACCGCAATCAACCACAGCCAACTGCAACCAATTGTAGTCATTATCGAAAATACCTACAGGGAACAGAAGTCGACCCCGGAGTCGAAGTCAAACTGACTCCAAATTGACTCCGGAGTCGAGCCGGAGTCAGGGAGTGAAGGTCAAAGATTAACTCAGGAGTCAAGCCGGAGTCAGGAGTCAAGGTCTGAAAGAAATTGACTCCGGAGTCCAGGTGGAGTCGGAAGTCAAGGTAGAGTCAGAAGTCAGGGTGTGAGTTTGACTCCGGAGTCAAGGTGGAGTCAGGAGTCAAGGTCACAGATTGACCCCGGGGTCAAGCAGGAGTCAGCAGTCAGGGTCACAGATTGACCCCTGGGTCAAGCAGGAGTCGAGAGTCAAGGTCACAGATTGACCTCGGGGTCAAGCAGGAGTCAGGAGTCAAGGTCACAGATTGACCCCGGGGTCAAGCAGGAGTCAGGAGTCAAGGTGGAGTCAGGGTGTGAGTTTGACTCCGGAATCAAGCTGGAGTCAGGTGTAAACTTTTTTGCTGAATGTGACTAATATGAAACAATTTTTTTAAATGTCAAGATTTTGAAAAGTGAAATCAAACAATTTTTTTTGCAAATTCAAGCCTAAAGAAACTGATTTTTCATTATTGAAAATATTTTTACCAATAAATATGCTGACTTGCTGACAAATTAACGAAAAATATTGCCATCCCATTCCCTTTTTAAAATCAATGAGGAATTTTGTTTAAAAACGTCCATATTGATGAATTTCTGAGGCAAATTAGGTGTACATGTAAGCCTAAAACAAATTGTACTTTCATATTTTCACGATTTTTTGAATTTTTCTCAACATGAATACCACTAAAATATGTTGGAAAATTGAAAAAAAAAGCAAATGTAAGCTATGTTTAAGCTTGTATTTTTTCCGAAAAAATTGGTCAATATGCAATTTTTTTGTCAACTAATTCTCGAATTTTGAAGGGGGGGGGGTCATAAATTTCGTAACATATTAGTAAAATATCATGGAAATGTGAAAAAATAATATTTTTCAGGTTGAATCAAGTAATTTTGCCAAAAGTCACAGTCTTCAAAAAAAAATTCACGAAAAAATCAAAAAATATCATCGTAGTTTTTTTGACATATTATTCTACACACGTAAAAAATCGATTTCTTGCTGTGAATTTTTGTAAAATTTTTATCTTGTTGAGGGCGTACTTTTTTTCAATTTAAAGTTTTTTATCAATTTTTTATACCTTCAAAAATGATAGCACTGATTTTGTCACTATAGGTTGATTCCCTTTTGAATGTAGAATGAAATGAGTTTAACCCTGATTATTCTCACTTGAAATTTTCAGCTAGCCACCATTTTGTAAAATTTCGAAGTCCCATAACTCCACCAAGAAAATCGTCAAAACCTCAAGAGTTGCGTCATTTGTCATCTTTTGATGACCTCCATCCAAATCCAAATTTGGGAAAAATCAGTGACCCCACTTCTGCAATTTCTGACCCACTAACATTAAATGACCGGAAGTTTTTTTTTGAAAAATTAACATTTTTATGAAAAACATTGATTTCATTTTGAAAATCATCGGTCCTTATTTTTTAAAAAATAAAATATTATCAAAAAAAAATTTAAAACGAAAAATTTTGGCAATGTATAAATTATATTCGAAAAATTGGAAAATTTCTTGAAATTTTTTCCATTTTTCCAAGAAGTTGTCGACATAAAAAAATTGAAACTTTTTTGAAAAACGAACATTTTCTTTTAAAGAAATTGTTTTTTTAAATTGGCATTTCTTTTTCGAAAAATTTGCTCTTTTTTTGAAAAATTATACACTTTTTTTGCACCTTTCTAGGGTGTTTCCACGAGTTCCATGTTTGTCCCTGTAAAAATCAACAGCCATATTTTTATATTTTCAAAGAACGTAATTGTTATATTATGTACATTTTTTTTTCTTTCGTTTTCAACATGTTATCCTATGTAAAATTCCATAAGAAAAAGGGAAACCCAATGCATGGCTCCTAATTGTTGTAGGGCACTAAAATTATTGAATCACATTTTCAGAGCAAAATGGACCATGGTAGGGGTAAGTCCGCCGAAATTCGAAAATTCGACCTAAGATACCCTAACACACATATATTGCACATACGTCACACTTCTACTCATCCCCCCCCCCCCCGATTGAAAGAATAGGGAAATCGAGTTTTAAAAAATAATTAAATCAGACGAGAAAAAAAACGTATTTTTTCAGAACTTCAAAATCAAAATTAGATACGTAGATCGATCATTGTTGTAGAGAATTTTACTTTCTCACTCCTCAGCTCATCGTATACAATTTAACAATGATACGTTAAAGAAAATTGATAATTTTTTTCATCGGTCGACAATCCACAAACGTAGGCAATTTTCAAAACAACCAGACCATTTCATTATTCGTATTCTCGAACGCTATTTTAAACTATTACACGTGAAAAACTACATAAATACGAGCACCTTGACCTATGTACAAAACGATCATTTGATTATTGAAACGTAATCAGCATCTAATCAAATCAGCCACCATTACGGAGCATATAGGAAACGAGACCGGAAGAAGACGCATTGCTAGCAGGCGTAAACGAAAGTCCACCAGTATGCAGACTGTTGACCATCGATCGATAGATAGAATTTGCAAATCATCGATAAATTAACTTATCTACGTGATGACAATTTAGAGGTGTAGGTCTAGGTCTTCAAGGTGCATCTACATACGATCGAAGTACGCGGTAAAAAAACCAATATTATAACCCAGTTTTATGACGAACGTGGAGTCATGAAGCCGGTCAAACGAGTCTAGTAAAATTCGAGTATCCACAGAAATGAAAAGTAAACACAAACACGGGATTTTATCCAAAGTACGAGTATCCACAGAAACAGATTCACGTCGCGGGTAGTGACGTGTTTTTTTTCAAGGGTTTCCCAAAATTCAATTTTTAATTCGGAGGTGGGTAGATTTTACGATTTCGTACGAGATTTTGAAAGGACTTTCTCAACTGAACCTAGATCCAGAGGATTTCCTGTCCGAGAGGTTTGTTTATCTCTATGCTGGCGATAGGTGAGATAATTAGGCGTTAATTAGAGATATGACGTTGGTAAGAGGAAACTTTCGTTTGAGGTGACAAGATCGACTAATCGATGGGTAAGTGAAACTTTGGAATGTTGTAAACAAAGCAAAATATACATAAATCAACAAATAGACCTGCGTAAAGGAAATATGCTTTGATTATGGTCGGATACCAAAGCTATTAACATATGAAGACAATACCAAAGCAAGTCATCTTGATACCACCTTCGTATCGAGTAAGGTGTTTGTTCAATTCATTAATCATATTTTGAATATGACAGAATAGGTCATCGATGATTTTTCCAATCGATACTGATTGATTCATAAACCTACCAGGATGGGAAAATAGTTCAAAAGTCCATCTAAATATCATATTTTTACTCTCTAAATCTGAATTAGTCAAATATGACAAATTACTTAATTATTTATTTCTTGGTCAAAAATTGCGGATTTTCACTTTTTGGTCAACACTTCTTATTTTTTATTGTTTGGTCAAAAATACTTATTTTTTATTGTTTGGTCAAAAATACTTATTTTTTATTGTTTGGTTACAAATTGGAGAAATTAGGTACGAATTTCTTATTTTATGGCCAAAAAACACTAATTATCAATTTTTCGGTCAAAAATGACTGATTTCTCATTCTCAATCAAAAAATGATGATTAATTCTTTGGTCAAAAAAACGATTTTTCGGTCAAAAAATACGATTTTTCGGTCAAAAATAACTGGTTCATTCATTTTTTGATCAAAAATACCAATTTTTTATTGTTTGGTCAAAATTTACAAATGTTTTCAATTTTAGGTCAAAAATCACTGATCACTAATTTTTTGGTCAAAAATTACAGATTTTTCATTTTTTGGTCAAAAATACCAATTTTTTATTATTTGATCAAAAACCACTGATCATAAAGTTTTAGGTCAAAAATTATTGTTTTTTTCATTTTTTGTCAAAAATTAATAATTTTTCATTATTTTGTCAAAAATTACTGATTTTTTCATTTTTTGGTCAAAAATCAATGATCACTAATTTTTTGGTCAAAAATTATTGTTTTTTTCATTATTTTGTCAAAAATTACTGATTTTTTCATTTTGATCAAAAATACTTACCTACTTTTTATTGATCGGTCAAAATTTACGAATTTTTTCATTTTTAGGTCAAAAATTACGGATTTTTCATTTTTTGGTCAAAAATACTAATTTTTTATTATTTGGTCAAAAATCACTGATCATCAAGTTTTTGGTCAAAAGTTATTTCTTTTCCATTATTTTGTCAAAAATTACTGATTTTTTCATTTTTTTGTCAAAAATACTTACTTTTTATTGTTCAGTAAAAATATTTGAATTTTTCCATTTCTGGTTCAAAAATCACTGATTATTAATTTTTTGGTCAAAAATGACGGATTTTTCATTTTTTGGTCAAAAATCACTAATCATCAAGTTTTTGGTCAAAAATTATTGTTTTTTTCATTATTTTGTCAAAAATTACTGTTTTTTTTTTCATTTTTTGGTCAAAAATACTTACTTTTTATTGTTCAGTCAAAATATACAAATTTTTCCATTTCTGGTTCAAAAATCACTGATTATTAATTTTTTGGTCAAAAATTGAGGATTTTTCATTGTTTGATCAAAAATCACTGATAAGTTTTTGGTCAAAAATTATTGTTTTTTTTTCATTTTTAGGTCAAAAATTGATACTTTTTCATTATTTTGTCAAAAATTACTGATTTTTTTTCATTTTTTGGTCAAACATACTTACTTTTTATTGTTCAGTCAAAATATACAAATTTTTCCACTTCGGGTTCAAAAATCACTAATTATTAATTTTTTAGTCTAAAATTAATGATTTTTTATTTTTTGGTAAAACATTACTGACTTTTTGGTCAAAATTTACTGGTTTTTCATTTTTGTTTTTCATTTTTCGGTCAAAAATTTCCTACTGATGCTTTATTTTACGATCAAGACTAAAAAATCAGTGATTTTCAGTAAAATTTGATTTCTTTCATTTATAAAAACAGAATTCTACCAAATTCAACTAATTCGGTTCAGAGAGCAGAATCGTTCCTTCGGGCCGAATTTTCTCTCAGAAAAATTGCAAATCGAAATTGAATTTTGGACGAACGAGGTTCACTCTCACAGCGAATTTTCACTTTCAGCATATTTACACGTAAATTTTCTTGTCCAGTTGGCCGATTACATTGGCATCACGAAGCATGTGGATCTGACTTCATTCTGTAGTAAGCTTATAACGTCATTGTACAATAAAGGAGGCAAGTCTTGGTCGCCGGGCCGGGGAAAAAACTAGGATACACTATGTACACCCGCCACTGCAAGTTTATCTACCTCCGTTGATAACTAGACAAGTACCTTGACCATTACAATCCGTTATTAAGACTCACACACGTTAGTCATTAGTCGGCTCGCTCCAACGTAGGGTTTTTTTCTCTCTTTCGAGCGTTAAATTTTTTTCGAATCGTTGTTCTCGGTAAATCGTAAATCTACGAGTACGTACTGTACGAAACAAAAAATGATACCTTGGGTGATCGTATTTGATTCGTGTGATATTCGACCATGTGATATTGGCAATTATCGAGTACCTTGTTGATATAGTTCGGTGTCGTTTTTCTCGTTTTCGAATCTCGAATTGGGCTCTAAGTGTCGAATTATGCGTTGTAAATTTTTATTAATTTTGTGTCTGCAAATGTCGGCTGTTTTGGCGGCGTATAATTCGTCGGTATTGAGGAATTCCAGCGATTCGAATGGTAATGGATTAAGGGTGCAATCGTCTAAGATTCAATTTGCAGTGAAAAATACTCGAGTCAAGGAGGAAAATTCGCTGGTTCCCGAAGAAAACGAAGAATCGGATTTGAAATCGATGATTTGCTCGACGTTTCCGGGCACGTGTTCCAGATTGGCATCTTTTTCCAAACAGTTGCTTCGATTAGGTAATTTTTTCAAGTAATTTTGCCCTAATTGATGAGATTTTTAGGTTTCAGAAGGGAAATACCCTTTTCTGATAGTGAGACTGAAAACCTACGATGAATTTAGAGATCGGGAATACGTATGTAATGTGGCTGATATGAATCTATATGTATACCTTGAATAAATTAAAGTGAAAAAAATTCTATGCTCAAGTTACAACCACGTACAATACACCTACTTTTTTTCCACGAAGTAGTCGCCAATTTAATACGACGGATGTGTTTGGTTAATGCAATTTTGTTTAGAGCTAATGAATCATTGATCTTGGACAGCCTTTATTTCAGAACTTTGAAAGAAGCTCATAAAAATAATTTTCATTGTAGAGTTTTACTCCCTCTCGCGAATTTGATTACTTCTCGATTTGATATCGAAATAGACTAGTACGAGAAATTATGTTGATCTAGATATTATTCGATTCAATCCTCAAATCTCAACTTTGAATTTGAAAAAATTCACTGAAGCAATATTGACATCTTCCTGAAAATTAATGTCAGTTTTCCGTCAAAATTATCAAAACATGGATGGAAATTTGATGGAAAATGTGTAATCTTTCAAATATTAAATTTTCTTTTCATTTCTACAAAAAAAAATTCAAATACTGAGTCATTGATGCGTAAAATCTAGCAAAAAGTTCATAATTTTGAGCATATTTAATTCAATTAGTAAGAAAGCTTCGAAACTGACTTACAGAAGAGGAAAAAAATTAAATATTTCTGATTCAAATAGAACTTTTTGGACTCAAAATAACATTTTTATATAATTTTTTCCAACATGAAACAAAAATTTCCCAAAAATGATCAGTACCTACTTTCAAAATTTTTTGGACACGCCAATTTTTTCGACTAAAGATATCATTTTATCATCACGGGGAGAATACTGCAGCAAGCTATATCCTCTGCCCCATCCTTCGGTCTGATTTTATATTTGAGAAATTTTTCGAGAAGTTTTAATGCCTAATAAAATCATCCAAAATGTTAAATGATACCTGACTACTTCCAAACGTTTTGACAAGTACAGGGTGGGGCATTAACAACGCAACCGAAAGTTTAAATCGCCACCAACACAACCCAAATGATCCAAAACATTCGATTCCACCGAAAATGGTAACTTAGGTCTTTCCAAAAACGTATAAAACCATTGCCATCAAAATCTGAAGTGAATTTTCGTCACGAGAGAGCAAAGAGTACGAAGAGAACGTGCTTTACATTTGAACATAAACATATCAAGTCTATCAGAAAAGCAAAGAATTTCAATTTCAAACACTTATTCTGACTCCGTCGCACTTTTTTTTTGATGGGGCTGCCTAAAAGAAAGAGTTTCCTCAACTGCTCCACAAAATTTGGATGAACTACGTGCTAGAATTTCGAAAAAATCAACAATATTAGTGTAATAACTTCAAGATAAGTTTTTCGTTTTTTGTGACATAATTATTGCATTATTGCTCATAGATGCCATTTTCAACACTTATTCTGACCTTTTTTTTTACTTTCTAACCTATATTCTAACATTTTTTGAAAAAAAAATATCAATTTTCATTCATAATTTGAATTTTGTGAAAACACGGTTGCGTTGTTAATGCCCCACCCTGTACTTTAAAAAATACTAAATATATTTTTTGCCCAAAATCTGACAAATATATAACAAAAATTTTGCCAAATATCAACAGAAAGCCCGAAATTTTGTCAAATTTTCAAACGGAGGGCTCCCCATCCCCCCTCTCTTAACAGTTATGCTCAGACCAAATTTTACCTACTTACAATTTCATTCTAATTCCTTTTCTAATTATTTTCAACAAATTATTTCGAAAGAGGGGAAAACAAAGAAAAATAATAAAAATGAAACTTTCGTGAACATGAGTTTTTAATAAAATAACCGAATACAAAAAGTGTCGTTAGAAACCGATCGGGGGGGGGGAGAGGTACGATACGCAATGCAAACAATTTTCATCAAGAATCACAATTTTTCGACGAACTTGAAGGTGTCCAAAAACTGAAATAATAAAAATCGAAAACTAAAACTAAAATGATTTCAAATCCATTTCATTATTTTGACTGTTATTTTGGGTTTATTTCAAAAATTCTAAATGAAGAGCATTTTCTCTCTCCAAAAAATTCATCTAAAATTCAAAAACCGAAACTGAAATTTTTTTGGGTAAAAACAGTAAAAACTGAAAACTAAAATTAAACGATTGTTAAGAAATTTCCAATCTTGAATACCATTTTGAATTTTTTGAAAATTTAATTCCAAAATTTTAAATAATTGTAGTGATCTACCTCTACAAAATTGATTAAAAATTCAAAAACTGAAACCGAACTATTTCGAACTAAAATCGTAAAAACTGAGAATTGAAACTAAAACATTTTGTCCAATAAAATTTCTGGGACAAATTCATGAGATCATAACTTTTTCATGAAATTAAAAAAAATCTTCCCATTTGTGGAAAATAAATGATCCTCCTCGCTAACAATTTTTTCAATTATTTGAATGATTATTTGAATGAATTAAAATAACGAGGAAATTTTTACCACTGCAACAGTGTTGCAATTTTATGTGAGTTTCGAAATTGGTCATTAATCATTAGGTACTACATCACATAACACACATTTTTGAAAAATCAATCATTTTTAAAATAATTTATCAGTGATTTTTAGAGGAATTTTGATTGTTTCTCGTCAGTTTTGGATTCATTTCACAATTTTTATATCAGTCTTAAATTTTTAATCGCTTATTTTGAATTATTGCTAACAAGCGGTAGTGAAAAACTGAAACTACACCCCCCACACCCCCTCCCCCTTCAAAAATGTATACTGAAATCTAAAACATGAAATTGAAAAAAAATCTATAATCACGAAAACCATTTCTAGTATTTTTTCCAACGAAGTGCAAAAAAATTTGAATTCCCCTCTCGTCTCCTTCTTTCAAAAAACAATTGCCCAAGAAACTGATACGTATTACCCAAGTTTTTCATAACTGATGATACGTATTTGGTAGATTTTAAAAAATGAAATTAAACGACTGAGTGAAGTTGAGGGAGGAGTGGGTAAAATAATAATAGATGAGGAAAGCAATTCGTGAAAAAAGTTGAAAAATTAATTACCTATATCAATCTACATACAAATCAATCTTACTGAATGCGATTTGAGTTTTTTTTCAGTTAATTTGTTTCTCTACTATTCCTTCAGTTGAAATATTCAAGATTTTGACGATTTTGACGATTTTGGAAAATTTTCGGGAGAATTTGTTTGAAAAAGCATAAAATTCGCTTTCAAATAATGATTGCATTACTTTATGATCTCGTCCAATTTTTTGATTTGTGACGTAATCGGTCATTGCGCCAAAATTTCAACTATTTTCAAAATTGTACTGACCCTCACAACAACAAAAATCCTAGAATCGGCTACATTCGATTTCAAATCTGCAGGAATTTAAACCTCTCCAGAAAAAATTTGCCAAACTTCCATTTAGGTACTTATTAAATAATTTTCAAAATTAAATTTTTTATGAAATTAACCCAAAAATAAACTACCTTATATCCAAAAATCATAAATCACTAGAAAAATCCACAAAAATTTCAAATAGTACAAGTCAAACATTAATATTCTGCAAATTTTACATCAGCCAACATTTACATTCAACGGCATATTATTCGTAACCTAATTATATATACCGCCTATTCGTTTTATAGGTATCTCATCCAAAAAAAAAAAAAAAAAAAGGAACTACACCCAGAAGGTAAACACGAATATTCATTAAAATCGCTCCATTCGATGTACTGTAATAAATTCGCAGAAAAATTCTTCAAGCGAAAATTACACTCATTTTAGCGAATAAAAAAAAACTCGCGAAATAATCATCAATACTCTGAAATAGTTTCTCGCCTCCATCGGTAAAAAAAAAGAGCACCACCAGGAGATATCAATATCAAATTGTTCATCGCCTTTTAATATAGATTCGAGAAAAGTAAATTACCGAGGTATCAAATTCAATTAAAAACCTCTTACTCCTTATTGTCAGTCATATAATTCACGTGTACAAATTACTGACCGTATAAACGTAAAAAATAATATTATGTAAGCACTTCCATTACAACGGCATCCAACTCATAAAACCAGTTTTTTAGAATAGGTATCTTCCTAACAATGGTAGTAGTGGTATTTTCACAACGTTAATAAATCGTATCATAATCTCGACGAATTAATTTTCTAATGATCAACTTCACGTACCCTGTACTCACACATTTGACGAAATTTACATTCTCGCAAGACCAGGAGGTGGAAAACAAAACGACTAAATTATGGGAATAGACGATTTAACGTAAAGTTTATGTGTAATTAGAGGACATTCAACTTTAATCAGTTTTCAAATGTTTACAGGAAGTGCTTTCGAAGGACGCGGACCTAAGGATTTGATCGCGATCGTGTCAACAATGCTGGCCACTTTGCTGGGCGCTATTTTAGTCAAACTAAACGTGCTGATCGTGTTATCACTAATTAGCGTAGGTATAGGTAAAATATTAGTGGTGTTGTTGACACTGAAGTCTCATTTATTCGCACATAAGACGCAATCGCCGATCGTTTACGAGAAAGTGTTCTATCCTCATCATAATAAAGAGCTCGTCAGTCAACTACCACAATCGTATCAGGTTCAGGAAGATTATCCAACGTATAATTTTTCTAGATGAAAATTGCTGGATTTTCTAGCGTTGTATTTATTTTTATACTGTAGTTATTTTTTTGTAGAAATGTAATCTCACTCAACTTTCATTATTTAATAAATTATTTTAATTTTCTTAGAATATTTTACCTTCGTTGGATACGTCCAATCTGAAAAATTCGCTTTTTTCCGATTCTACGGTCAGATGAAGTTCGGTGTGAGGAGTGGATTCCAATGATTCGTCTGGTTCCTCTTTGATTAACACACCCTCAATAGGACCAAACTGGGTTCGACTAGGAATTGTTTTCTTGGCAAAAACGCCATAAACTGGAAAAAATCATTCATTAAAATTCTATCGTGATTACAGCTCAAAATCAGAGATCATCATGTACCTGATTTTTTAGATCCAGATTCCGATTTAATTCTATTAATGGATAAATACGCCGAAGGTAAAGTAGCTCTGGCTCGAGACTGAACGGCTCTATCGCAAATAGTATTCAAGGCAGATTCCGAACGTGAATTTACTGCAAAAAGTACACCCATAAATAGACTGAAAGATTATTCAACCGAAATAGTATCTAGTTACTTACAAAATTTATTATTAATTGAATTTTCTTCGCTGGTAAGTTGTGTTTTATTGGAAACGTTGATCACTGAGGTACGATTACTTTCCGATGGAATATCTGAAGTGAGGTTTCGTTTCAAAACTGAGATATTTTCACGTACAGGTGAAGTTCCTGAAAATGATCGAAATGAATAATTGCCCGGTGGATTTATTTGAGATGAATTTAAAATTAACGACTTACTTTGAACTTCGGAACTATCCACCGGATGGAAACCACGTTTAATAAGCTCTTGTTCGGTACTTTCGGTAGTTTTTCTGATCGATTCGTTATCAATGGTGGTCTTCGAATTGGCACTAGTTTGATTCGAATTGGAAGTAGAGCTTTGTTCGGATAAATTATCTTTACCAACTTTATCGTAATTTTGATCTTGATTTAAATACGATGAGAAATTTGAATAGAAGGAATACTTTTTCGGATACTTTTTACCAGTTTCGGAAACGACGATAGAATTTAATGCATTCGGGAAGTAATCAAGTTTCGATGGAATTGGTTGAACTTGAGGATTAGGTACGATTTTCGAATTCGTTTGAGAAGGGATTTCTTTCATAGAAGAGCTAGACGAGCACGAATGATCATAAGTGATTTGTTTCTCGGAAACGATCGGATAAGTATCGATGACCGATGAAAACTGAGTGGAAGTTTCACCGGAGGAGAAATTGCAGCATAGATTGAATCCTTCGGTGGTAATGGGAGATGAATCTATGGGTTTGGAAAGCGATGTAGATATAACTGAGTGATAACTGGTGTCGTTGTTGTATTCTGAGATGGGTGTTTTGGAGAAATTACAAGCGTATTGAGGTTCTGCTTGCATTTCATTGACGTGTACTAAATTTGTGTCGATTTCTACAGGTACAGAGCACTGGCGTTGAGGAAGTATTTCTTTGGATATCTGTGGACAGAATTCAAGGTTATTTTAATACGAACTCATGAAGAAAGAGAAAAATATAAATAAAACAAACCTGCATCATTTTAGGTGACGAAGGAGGGTAATCGTTTTCAGATTCGATAACTGCATATAAAACTTCACCATTATTCAAAATTAATTCCAAACAGGACCCAGGTTTACCCTGAGTCAACATAGCTATCTCTTCATTTGAAAGGATCAACTGTTCAAAAATAAAACATAAAATATGAAAGTAATTCCAAAATGTAAAAATATTTTGATGATTTGGCCAACCAACCTTTTCATTTTCGTTCAATTCGATTCCGTTCAACAACAATTCATCAGACTGATTTTCAGAAAGAACATAATTCGTGTTCGTGTCGTCATTAGAAAAAACACTTGATGTGCTTGGTAAATTAGGAGTAAAATTATTATTAGGAAATTCGTGGGAAAATTCAGATCCATACATATCAGATGGATTAACAGTCCTATTATAATAATTAAAATTAGGATTTTCTGGAACGTCTCGATTCAACGTACGTAAGTCGACGGAAAACGATAAATCTTGAATATCGTTTGAAAGCGATTTGAGGGTATAATTCGAAGCAGCGTCGTCAGCTAAAGATACTTTTTGAAAATTCATTGACGGTTGTCTGGTTAATCGATAACGAGAATTCATATCTTGAACATTTAACGGGACTCCGTCGGTAATATCACGCATAAATTGATCCTTTTCGATGTACTCTGGAGAACATTCCATAATTAATTTATTGTATAATACAAAATACTTGAAATTGTCTCAGAATGCTAAGAAATACCTCCTGATGAACTAGAGCCTCTCAACATTTCGCAATGAGTTTTAATTGGAGATAAGGTGTAGTTGCTGCCGTTTACTAACGATGAAGCAGAGAGAACCATTTCATCGTCGTTCAGTTGATAACTCATTTCTGCTTTATGGCTGCAATTGTTTTCGTCGGAATTCATCTGCAAAATATAACACGAATGAAATATTGATTAGGAGTAGAAGTATCGATAGAAAATTCCTACTAACCGATAATAATAACAGATCGGAGTTGCTCCGTAATTCACTATTCATGGTTGATCGATACACCGAATGAATAACAGTGAGATTATTTTGTACGGTACTAAGACTCCTGTGTAGTACTCGAAAATCTTAATTCGGTACATGATAGGAAGGTAATGAAATTATTCGAAGAATTGTAAAAACACATTCGAAAAATTCACAAAATGAACCAAAAGGAAACATTATTCTCTTTTAACGAACACTACGAATCAACAATAATTAAAAACGTAATAAGTTAAAACAGAAATAAATTCAAATTATTCATTATATGCACTTTTGAAAGTTCAATAAAGTTCAATCTTCACATTCAATTTTATTTTTTCATTCAAAAAATTTTAGGAAAATCGAAAATTGAATTATTTTTCATGTTGATTGTCGAGGTATTTTTTTGTACGGAACGTGATCAATTTTCCAAAAATTGAAAACTGCAAAAAAAGGCACCAATTTGTGAAATATTTAGTTTTCGTTTTTTTAATTACATTTTTCAACTTTTGAATGATTTAAGTCAAATTATAACTTGATAGTGTAGTCAAAAATCAAATAAAATATTAATTTTGAAAAAATACTGAGAATTTATTCAAAAAAAATGAATAATCATTCTTTTTTCCTTTCAAATCGGTTCAATGTCGTTTTTATTCAAGTTGATATTTTTTTCAGAAAATTGTGGCATTCAAAAACATGACGTTTGTTTTGAAAACAAAGCAATGCCAACTTTATTATCATCCTTCGAATTTGAAAGTTCTTTGATTTCATTTCATTTCAACTTTTATATTTTTCGCTTCAGTACTTTCATTGTAAAAGAAAAACTAAAGTTTGTAAATTTTCTAAATTACTCTTTCGATTTTCTAAGTGAAATGCTCTCGCCTATCGCGTCACAATCATGATTATAAATTTCTCAAGTACGAATGTTTCAAGTTTTGTATTCTTTTGGATTAATCCTTTCTGTAGAAATTTTAATATTAATGATTAACGTAACGTAAGTTGATATTTATCCTCTCCAAGGATCATATATTTGTAAACGTCGGCATATCCAGACAACGTAATGCATCCGAACAACCCCAACTACTGCAACCATAAAGTTCACGTGAATCCAGTATTCAGTTACCTTGCAAATAAGTATGCTTATTCATCAGCTTCCTCAACCAATCATCACTCGATGCAGATAAATCAGAATCAGCACGCTTCGGAACGATTAGAGAATAAAAAATCAATCAACCCTTTCAACGATTTCATCAGAGAAAAATTCTATGAACTGAGCGCCGTAATGCATCGTGATTCCATCAACAGAGCTGCAGCGTCGAATCAAGAATCCACGTTACCTCAGCAGAAACTGGATTCCAAGTACAAATGGGATAATCAAAAACCCACATCGATCTGTGATACCTCTTCAGATAACGCTTCAGTGCCATTTCATTCGGTTTTCTCGAAAGGATGGTTTTTCCATAATTCCTGTGATACAAAATGCGTTGCGAATTCGTCGCTTGATCTGCAGTCGTGTTGTTTCATAAACGAACAATGCTTACCACAGAATACGTTGAGTATGCCTGATCTCAAGAAACGGGTGCTTGATTTTTACAAGAAGAAAGTCTCAAACAGTGGTAATCATTCGTTGATCTCGGTATCTAAACATAAATTGATTAAGAAAACAGACGCAACGGTGAAAGAAAACGGTGTGAAATTGTCCAGTCAGAAACGAAAATCTCTAGGGACCCCTGTGCTTTGCACTCGTAGTAAATTAATTCGTAAAAGTAAACCTGTGTCTATATCCATGTCTTTGGTGAAATCGGAAAAACTTATTAAAAATCTGAATAAAAACTTCATCATTAAACGCCACTCCCTGGTGCGAATAAATAATTCTACCGAAGATACCGTCAAAACTGTACACAAGAGGAAACGTCTTAACTCATCTCGTAGTTCTAGTTCGTCTTCGGTGGTAGTCCTCACCAAGCGAAAGCTTATTAGAAAAAGTACACCGTTAGCTCAAACCACATCTCCATTCGTATCTATATCGAAACATAAACTACGTCGTACAGTTGAAGAGAACCTGTTACCTTTGGTATCCATCTCTAAACATAAATTGAGTCGAGCTGTAGTACAGACTAGAGAAGCAGATAAATCCACTGACGCAGGGAAATTGATATCGATAAATCCGAATAAACTGATCAGATCATCATTGCTACCGAAAATCGCTACCAAATCCAGGAGTGAAGCGTTTTTCTCCAATTCCGTACTGCGCCATGTGATCAGACATCGAAGACAAATTCATCGAGGTAGCGGATACGTTTTGCTGACTCGTAATAAATTAATCAAGAAGGCTAAATTCAAGAATAAAATCTGGAGTAGGAATAAAAGTGAAGAAGCCACGCCAAAGAATTGTCTCAGTAAACTATTCGTTTCGTTAGGAAATAACAAGCTGATTAGGAAATCTTTATTCGCAAAGACTAATAAAAGTGACCCAGAGAAAAAATCTATTCCGATCTCATCTCCTGCGAAAAATGCTCTGTTTGCTCGGATGTTGAATTCGCCTTCGAGACGAATCCAGAGATTCACTAATCACATGACTAGAACGAAATTGAGATACACCAGTGGACGTAACATTTCTTTAGTCAGAAATAGGTGAGTTGAATTAATAAATGACGCTGATTTGAGTCACAACAGACTTTATGTTTTCAAAATGTAACTTTTTACGAGAATTTCATTGATTGCAGGTTTACTAATAAGCATAAAAATAATAAAAAAATAATTAGGAGAAAAAAGAATTCCATCTGTCCAGTTTATCGCAAGAAAGGCACATGTGCTAAGCTTCTGAAAGGAGAATGTTTTCGTATCCACGATCGTAAATACGTAGCATTGTGTCAAAAGTGAGTAAAATTTTTAGGGGATTGATATTTAGATTTTTACCTATTTAAATTCTATTTGTGTGTAGTTTTATTCGAGAGACCTGCGATGAAAAAGATTGCCTTCTATCTCACGATCTCTCCTCTAAAAAGATTTCCATATGTCGACGTTACCTAAAAAACGCTTGCAGCTACGAAGGTTGCCCTTATGTGCACTCAAAGCCTACGCTGGAGGCTCCCATCTGCCCACAATTTTTGCAAGGCTACTGTGAAAATGGAGAAACGGTAAAGCTTGGATTATTCATTAATCTATTGTATCTGAAGCATTTTTAAGTCATTTGGTTTGAATTGAATTGCCTTGAAAAGTAGACAAATTGTTTTCTTCGTTAATGTGAGAAAAACACATTACCAGATAAATTCTGTAAGTTATTTTTATTTGATTGGCTGATACACGTGTGGTTGGTTATTTTTTCAATAACATTACGTCATAATTAGCATCCTGTTGCTACATAGATCGGAAACGTAAGCTGATTGTAGCAGAATTTTAGAATTTTTTCGAAATTGCTTTTCGATGATGAGTCACTCCGTGTAAAATCAACCATTTTTTGAATTTGGGTTTGAAAATTTTGTTCGAAATTTTTTCAATGCGTTCTCTCATCACAAAAGTTGGAAAACTACTGTTGTTTTGGTTATTGCCCCCTCGAGGCCTCCGAGAAAGGACTGCGTTGTTTTTTGTTTCGGAGATTTTTTTTAAATACTCATCTTTGAAGTCTCGTATCAAAAAATTCCTGATTGTTTAAAGTTATACGCAGTTCGAAAAAGAATTAAAAGAGGATTCAGAATAGTTATTAAAATATTGTTTGAAGTTCAAAATTGAGCTTTTCAGCGATACACCGAAGTCCAGGGGTATAATTTAAAAATCTGCCGAAATTCTGTGAATATATTTTCATGCTAGAACCGCAACAACCAACGGCAGTTTTCTAACCTTTGTGGTGGGAGAACCTTGCAAAAAATTTTCAAGGAAAACCTGAAGTCTGGAATTCAAAAATTAGTTGAATTGAAAATTGAAATGGAATGGATCTTTTTATTACGAATATTGTTTTTCAATTGGTCATTTTATGTAGACCATTCAGACCAGATTTTTTTTATCGGAAAGAGTACTTATTGTTTGTATGTAATCTTTACATTTTACACTAAATTTCAGTGTACTAAGTGGCACATTTTCGCTTGTCCGGAATTCAAAGAGAATTCTACCTGTTCCAAAAAGGACACTTGTCGTTTACCTCACCGAGACCTGAACTACTTCCAAGGAAAATTTGACGAATCGGACGACGAAGAGGGACTAAACTGGCGTTACTTTGAGAAGAATAAAATAGACGAACGGGATAATAAGAGTATTAGTATTATACCTGAACGACAAACGTTGGGTGATTTACCCGAATATATTCCCATTTGATCGACATTTTCTCTGATAATCTAATTTTATTTCAGAGTAGTAAATTTGTTGTATTTGTAAATATATTTTCGAAATTTTTGTGATAATTTGTAGGCCTACGTCGATTCGATTTCGATAGTAAGTATGTGTGTTTTTTCTATCTAGTACCTACCTTTAAAATTATTTCTATGTTTCAGGGGTTTTTGCGATGGAATTATTTATCAAAAGTTGAGAAGTACGAAAATCAGTGTTGTGGTGCTGTTTTCGTGTTATGTGATATTTTTTGTTTTAAATTAGTGTTTTGAAAATAAAGTTTATTGAATGTTGATCTATTGTATTTTCTTTGTCTGTCGAATACCTACCTACTTGTAGTTCTTTTCAGGTGTAATTCTATGATTCAGTTTTGGAAATTAGCTAGTTCTTGCTTCAAAAATAATTTTTGGACAGTTGCAAAAGTCCAGATAAATCATTGATCACACTTATTTAAATCAAATTGCCCGGAAGTGTGGATGGAAGGGTAATCGCCAATAATCGAGAATGATATCTACCCAAAAAATGATGGAATTTTTGAAATAGTTTACAAAGAAAAACGAAAAATCGAAATATTTTCTGTTTTTAATGTGAACCCGTTTTCCACATTTTAAGACAATTTTGAATCCAAATCATGAAATAATCTCGAAAAGATCTGAAAAATAATAAAAATTGAGTAACTAAATACATTCTCATTCGAACTTTTGAACTCAACAAAGGCAAAGTTCAACTTTTAACCAATCACAAGAGTTCATTCGAAATCCCCTCATCATCAAAAAAATCTCTGAAAAAGAAGTAGTCCCCCGCCCTGTAGGGGTAGAAATGTAAGATATTTTTTGTTACCTTATGACGGGGAGTTAACATAATTTATCTACGAATAATACCTATCTAATTTCAATTTTTGTTCATCAGAAGTATTTTGGTAATAAAAAGTTCTGATATCATGGTGAAATCCGCCCTAACAAAAAAATTCTCCCACTTCTGGGAAACAAAGTGAAAATTTTTTTATAGTAAAATGTTATGATATCATGGCAAAATCCGTGAAAAAAATGAAAAAAATTCTGGGGCGGGCAGAGCTCTTACATAATCTTAACAATCTAACCTCAATCCAAGAGCTCTGCCCGCCCCAGAATTTTTTTCATTTTTTTCACGGATTTTGCCATGATATCATAACATTTTACTATAAAAAAATTTTCACTTTGTTTCCCAGAAGTGGGAGAATTTTTTTGTTAGGGCGGATTTCACCATGATATCAGAACTTTTTATTACCAAAATACTTCTGATGAACAAAAATTGAAATTAGATAGGTATTATTCGTAGATAAATTATGTTAACTCCCCGTCATAAGGTAACAAAAAATATCTTACATTTCTACCCCTACAGGGCGGGGGACTACTTCTTTTTCAGAGATTTTTTTGATGATATCAGTTGTTTTTTATACGTAGTTTTGGTTAAATGGAATGGATAACCAGAATACAGTTGTGGACTAAAAACTGACGCCAGTCAACAATCAAAGTTTAGAATATTGAGAAGAAAAAAAAGTATTTTGTAAAAATTTGAGTCTTGAAGAAATTTTTGAACGAAAATTAAGTTGAAAAACATTTAGAAAAATTTTTGGAGTTGATTAAAAATTTTGCCAAAAAAAGGTGGAGCTGGAAAAAATTTTTATAAAAAAATTGAGCAGAAAAATCAGTCGGAAAAAATTTGGATTTGATAGAGTCGATGAAGATTTTTTCAGAAAAATTTGGAGTTAGAGAAAATTTGATTTGAGTTGAGTTGAAAAAAAATACCTAAGAAAAAATTCAGTTGAAAAAATCAGTTGGAAGAAATTTGGATTTGATAAAAAAATTCAGAAAAATTTGAAGTTGATGAAAGTATTGAGAAAAAAATTGATTTGAAATGGGGGAAAAAATAAAACTTTGGAGTTGGAAAAAATATTTGCAAAACATTAGAGCTGATAAACTTTTTGTCAGAAAAATTTGGAGTGAGAAAGAAATCGTAGAAAAAAATTTGAGTTGAAAAAAGGTTTAGAAAAAAATTTTACTCAAAAAATTGTTTGAAAAAAAATGGAGTTTAAAAATACTGAGAAAATTTTATACTGGTGAAAATATTGTCAAAAATACTACAGAATTGAAAAAAAAAGCTAAAAAAAGTTCATTCATGTGTTTTTTAAGTAATCAGCAATCCATGGTAAATAATGTAAAAATATCGTTATTACGACTCCACTTTTTGTAATAGGCAATCTGAAAAGACTATAACTAGTGCAAAAAAAGAAGAGGAGAAATAGCTCCACCTCAAGGATTGATTACTATCACTAAATTCGCCAAATTTGGCAAAACTCTCCTTCTGAAATTAACATTAATTTTCAGAAAGGGTAACAAGCTTTAGAAAGCTCTAAATGATTTGAGATTTTAAACATGTATAGTTTATACATGTCTTCAATCGCTGTTGTTATTGCCAAAGCTCAACGAATAACAGTTATTTATTATTCGGAGCTTCAACTTGGTCAGTTTTCACATTTTTTAAAAACTTCAAGCTCCTATAAAAAGCTCAAAAAAAGTTCAAATTTCCTGAAATTTGCGACAGTATATGCATTTTCACGCAAGGAACACGCTTTTGGGGTTAATTTTCCGTTTTTCAAAATTTTGGGGCTCCAAATGGGGGGGTGAAGGGTCAATTCTCAAAATTTTGAAAATCCGCTTGGAACATTTTCTCGGGTTCAACGAGTACAACCCATCCCCAAAATTTCGTAAAATTTCATTCACACAATTTTTCTCTATCTCTGTTATAATAAAAAATGATTTTGTTAAAATCACAAGTTTCAGTTTCAGCAAAATTTGAGGTTCCAGATCTCCGCGAAATTTTAACCAACAAAGTTCGTTTTGGTCTTAAAAGAAAGAGCTTAAAAAATTAAGAAACTTTGTAATTCAAAGTTTTTTAATTCAACAAGCCTTTTCCGAAAAAAATAAATTTAAAAAACTTGAAAAATCACGAAAACTGTGTCCAAGTTCATCAGAGAATAGATAGTGTGCACGCTGTTCCGTTACATTTTACGGTTCTGACTGTGTAGGGCGGGGGGGTCACTAGCGTGACCCATGATATCCCCTTCGAAGTTCTAAAGATTTGGCACCATTTACGGTAGATTATTCGGTTCATGTTCCAGAATTCGTGAAATGATGAAAAATTTGATAACAACATGGTGAAATATTTTTATCAACATGAAATTATAAAATTTTAAACCGGTGTGTTAAATAATTCGCGTATTTTTCCCCTTTAAATTACGCCATCGTTTCGAGCCCGTTATTCGCTGGTAAAATACGTATTAATGGGTAGTTTTTCCAAGTTATTGCCGAAAGAATCGCTGCCGAAATGGCAGGTGGCGTTGATCGTATCGATACCAGTGGCATTCGGCCTGGGATATTTGTATTATAAATGCAACGTGGGTGATAAACAGATAATCGTATCGAGTAAAGTGGTCAAAGAAAAGGACCAGAAAGACAGCTCGGTTAAAAAGGAACCTGAAGCTCCGAAACCTGTCAAAGTGCTTGTGAGTATCGCCATTATGACATTGACTTATGATACGAGATCATCTCTAAAATCGTATTTTTTTTCAGACTCCAGCTCAAGAGGCGGAGAAAATAAAAAATGAGGGTAATGAGTTCTTTAGAGCTGGAGATTATAACGAAGCAATACGTTGCTATACCGAAGCTATTGCCAAATGTCCGGAGAACGATACCCAGCTGAAATCGACGTTTTTCCAGAATCGAGCTGCGGCTTATGAACGTTTGGTAAAGAATCTACGTTTTGAATATGTTTCGAAAATCAACGGTGGTGTAATCTTGAATTTTTTGTAGGATGATTTGCCTAAAGTTATTGAAGATTGTACGACCGCTTTAGGCTTGAATAAACGATACGTTAAGGCTATGCTGAGACGTGCCAAAGCTGCAGAAAAACAGAATGATTTGGATTTAGCTTTGGAAGATCTTGCTACCGCATGTTTGGTCGATGGTTTCCAAAGTCGCGAGACTATTACCGAATTAGATCGAATTGCCAAAGCTGCAGGTATTTGGAAATTGAAATTGATCAGTATTTGAAACTGTATTGCTATCAGAAATAGCTTCATATCACCTTTTTTTTAGCTGCTAGAGACGTTGAAGAACACACAGCGAAAAATGTTACCAGATTACCGTCGAGATTTTTCATTAAAACGTACGTTTCGACTTATCAGCATGGCTCAGCTCTTGATAAACTCGACCCTAACGATGAAATTGCCGCCAGATTAGTAGAGTAAGTTAATTCTGCTTGAGTTTTGCTCTTTAGCTGAATATTAATTTTCGGATGTGATATTTCTGTAGAGAATTCAAATCGATCGAGAAAGCTTTATTATCGTGCGAGAATATCGAATCGAAATGCGAAGATTTGATTAAAAAATGCGAAGAAGCCGGTCAAGAATTGATCAAAGTCGAAACTCTCTTGTTACGTGCTACTTATTATATTTTATCGAAACAAAACAGCAAAGCTTTTGTCGATTTGGAAGAGATAATCAAACGAGATGATGTCGATAAACGAGTAAGGACTTTTTATCATTTAGACACCATTATTGATGCGATACTGACGATAAATTTTCGCAGGTCAAAGTAAACGCTTTAATCAAACGGGGAACCGCTCATCAGCATCAAGGTGATAATCCCAAGCGAGAAGAAGATTTCAAGAAAGCAATCGAAGTTGATGAAAATAATCCAGATATCTATCACCATCTTGGACAAGTATAACTTCATTATTTATATTCATGATGCAATTCGATTCAATATTACACTGTGATTTTTTTTTAGATCCATTTAATCTTAGAGAATACGGCCGAATCTGTAGATAATTTCAGAAAAGCTGCAGCTCTTGATCCTGATTTCCCTGTAACCGTAGTTCAGCATTGTTACGCGGAATATAAATATGCTGCTACTCTGCGTGATACAGATACCATGTTTCATTACCTAAAAGAATTCCAAAATATTTTAGAACGATTTCCCGGAAATATCGAATGTCTTACGTTATACGCTCAGGTAAAAGAAAATCAACGAGAAAAATACTTGAAAATGAAAAGTATGATGCCTAATCATCATTTTCCAACGTTAGGTTTTGACTGAACGCCAAGAATATGAAAAAGGCGAGAAACTTTTCAACGAGGCAATTCAAAAAGAACCCAAACATGCTGCTTTATTAGTTCACAAAGGTTAATAAATTCTATTACTGATTTTTTTTTCTCGATAAGTATTATACTAATTTATTCATATTCTCTACAGCTCTATTAATTTTACAATGGAAAGCTGAAATTGAGCCAGCTAAGAAATTGATCCATGAAGCTCTGGAATTAGATAACGACTGTGAATTTGCCTACGAAACCATCGCTACGATTGAAATGCAAATGTACGTATTCAATGAGAGTGATCATAATGCATTTTTTTTTTCGAAAGTTGTAAAAGAGGGCTAGCTTGAAATTTGCGCCTAGACCTAAAAACAAGGTGGTTAACATTTCACATTCCCCACCAGATCCTAAAATCTAACCATGTTCAAAAAATTTTCAAAAATTTGGAAAAAAATTGTTGAATCTTTTTCAAAGATAGTATAAATATAAAATGTATTTTTCCGAAAATAACATTGGCATCCATTTTTCATTATCGCTTTTTTTTCACGTGTCTTTTAAAATGATCAATTTTTCAAGTTGTTTCAATATTTAATAAAAATCGAAAAAAAGCTAAACATTTTCCTGAAATGATGTTAATGTAAATATTTTAATCCATAAAAATCATAGGCGCCGATTTTCCACACGGTTTCCAATTACATTTGTCTTCGTTTGAAAAAGTGACGTGGACGAAAGTTGATAATGGAAAAGCACCACCGATAATTTTAGTGGTCATAACATAATAACATCCTAGGGGCTAGGGGAATTTTTTTGATTTTTTTGAATTTTTCCCGAATATTGTAACAACATGAAACCCGTTATTTTTCAAGAACCCCCTGGAAAATAAGGTGATGATAAAAAATGGATCCCAATGGTATTTTTGGGGAAAGACATTCCATACTAAAATCATTTTTGGAAAAAAATACCAAACATTTTTCCTCAATTTTTCGAAAATTTTTGAACATGGTCAAATTTTAGGGTCCGGTGAGGTAAATGTGGGGTTTGGAATATTAAATTTTTACCGCATCGTTTTGAAGTCTAGGCCCAACTTTCTAGCCACCCCCTGTTCAATTTTCGAAAAAGTATACAATACGATCAACCCCAGAATCCAATATACCACAAATTAAGCAATTCTCACATCATTACTAACTCGATTATGCAATTCCAGGGGTAATTTCAGTAAAGCAGTTGAATACTTCAACGAGGCAATCAAACGTTTCACCTCATTGGAAGAATTATATCATTTATTCTGCGTGCGAAACACATCCCTTGCTCAGATCAAAGCCGAACAACGCGTTGGTCGACCAAATTTCCCTGGTTCTTTTCCTAACTTTAGTTAATTTCCCAATTCTAAGCTAGATTTACGTTGAATTAGTATTTCCTTCTTTTTTTTTTGTACGCGTGCTGTACGTTTCCCTTCGACGACAGAAAACAAGCTGCAGTTTTTTATCGTTTAGATGTAAATTTTTTACGTTGTTTTTCACGTTTCTTGTTTTTCATTGTTGTCAACGGATAACCTAATTTTATTTGTATTTTAACTGCCTTGTCTGCCTCGCAGACGGTTTGTTTTTAGACGTGGGATTTTTTAAAATCATTTTTAAATTAGCTGGAATTCGTTTCGCTTTTTTCGATACGTTTATTACGCTTTAGTGTTTAATTTGTACTGCAATGTAAAGTCATGAAGTCAATAATAAGTTACGTTTCTATGTGATGTTTTTTTTTAACACCTAGAACTCTTCTTTTAGTGAATTTCAACATAATTTACTAAAATAATTTATTTTTTATAAAATCTATCGCATAATGCAGTAATTCTAAATGAAAAATCGAACTAAAATTCAATGAGATGAAAAAAAATAAAACAAAAATGAAATTAATTTACAACGTTTAATATTAAAATAAAATGTACCATTATCAGTGTAACAAAATTTATATACATTGAAAACTACCTATTTACATAGAATTACCGCCGGTTAAAATAATATAAAATAGAATATTACCATCGATAAACAATAGCGAAGAAATTATAGATACGAAATAAAATTAGTGAGCACTACGTAGTAAATATATAAGCAAGATAAAAACTTTAAACGTTAATCGTTTCGGTATGATAAATGGGAAAATATTGTGAGAACACACTGATACGTAGAAAAACCTTGGATGATATTTTCACGTTTGCATATCGCACCATTCTTTGTCACTTGTCGATGAACTGGATTCTCCGTTTTGAGCTGAACGAAATAAATTTTTAAAAACAGGTAGGAAAGTAGTTACCTAAGAGAAAATAACTTACAAGAGGACGAATTTGAACTTTTGGAGGATTTTCTATATTTGTCAACGGGTCCCCAAATTCTGACGGTACAATCATCGGATACGGAAGCTAACATTTGATGATAAACTGGGTTCCAGGCTACAGTGTTGACAGTTCTGGTATGGCCTTGCAATACAGCGATGGGTTTTTCGTGCTTAATATGCCATATGTAAACCTTATTGTCTGTAAAATGATGAAATGGTGATTTTAAATGAATATAGTATGGGGTATGAAGAAATGGGAGTAGGTAGTTAAGTACCTTCGCTACCGCTGGCAATGAAATCTTCGTTGGCACCACCGAAACAACTATGAATAGTGAAATGGCCTTGGGTTACTCCCTGGAACTTACGAACTAGGCATTTGTCTTCTAAATCCCATAAATGTACACCTTGGGTGGCAACGTTGAGCAATGCTAGGCGGTCAGTTTTGTTAACGGTGAACGCCATTATAGGATGATCTTCTTGAAACCTATAAAAATATTCGTTTGAATTGTTGACTTCGAGATATTAAGGAAGAAATGCGATAAACTCACATATTCGTATCGGTAAGATCGTCGAAATTATACGAACGAATACGATGATGCGTATCAGCAGCTAGAACTGTTCTACCATCAGACCTACACCACAATCCGTTGACACGAACACCTTCCCAAGAATCTAGAACCGTTCCTTCGAGATCCTACAGAAAAACAGAGTCGATTCTAAATTCGCAAGTCGATTTTAAACTCATTCGGGATCTCGAAGGATACTTACACATTGATAGAACTGACCACGAATACCAGCGGTTACGAATTTTTTACCACTACAATGCCACGAACACGACGTTAAAGAGTCTTCTGGAGAATGCGATACTTTGACCCGAGGTTCGTCCGATTCTACGTTCCATATGAACAATTCCGGGCAATCTTCGGGACCGCAAGCAAGTAAATGGGTTCCGTCTGGAGACCATGCTAAATAAGCCACTCCGTAAGAGTGATTTTCTAACGTTTTCCTATTTCGACAGGTTAAAGTTTCCTGTAAGAGAAAAACACCGTAAAACACGACGAATAAGCTCAGAATCGAGCTAAGGAACGAAATACTAACGGGATCCACGTCCCAAATGATAATACTCGTATCTTTAGAACCTGTGGCTAATTTTAAACCATCTGGAGAAAATTTACAAAACCAAACTTCATCACAATGATCATTCAAAGTTTGAATAGTTTCGCAAGGAAACTCTTCCCTAAAGGAAAAAAAGGAAATTAAAATCGCCAAATTATCTGAGGCAATAAGTACAAAAATTTCATACTTGGAACAATAATGATCTATTAATAAATTGAAATTATCGATTCCTTCTTCTTGAGTAGTATTATGAAAGGGGCATTTATTCTTTTGTAGTTCCACAGCTTGAGAAAGTAAAGTATACAATCTGTAACGCAAAAAATAAGTAAAATAAAAAAAGAAACGCCAATTTTAGAGAAATTATTCAATATTCACCTTTTCGGAGGTAGCATGATCGACGGTGGAAGAAACTTCTGCAACTTTTCCATTAATTTCGACCTAGAAGCGATACCTTTACCATGCCAACGTGCTCTATTCATCAGCTCTTCTCGACCACTAATCATTATATAACTGGTAACAAAAAAAATAACAAAATGAATCAACAAAATAGACTGATAATTCTCCTTCGGGGATTTCTAATAAGATGGAACGTATAAATACCTGCTTAAAACGTGAACTCTATCGATATTATGTTGCAAAGGAGTTAATTCGTTACGAAGAACATGTAAAGCATCCAGAGCTCGACCATCTTCTAAAAATTCTAGATATTTTTGCTCCAAAATTAAAAATTTCATTTCCTAGAAAATGATTCAGATTAATTGGAATTTTTCATCACATTCATCGCAGAAATAAGGTTAAACCTACCGCTAACGATTGTTTAGAGTTTTCCAACAATAATTTCAATTCGTTCAAGTCATTCTCGGCCTAAAAAAGCACAAAGTAGAGGATTATTTTTAAATCTACAAGAATTAGGTTTCTCGAAGCCTAAACGAATGAAATTTACTTTGCTCCATTCACCGTCCATGACATGAGTACGAAATTTAGCTGCTGCTGGATGATCTAAACGGCATCCTGATTCTTTCATAAGCAATTCGGCTGTAAGACTGTAACAGATACAAAATCACGATTAGTTTGGAGTTTTGAAAATCCATAAATGGAGTTATCATACGTCATATCACGAGGCTAGAAGTAAGCTGATAACTACAAATAACGACGTAATAATAAATTATGCCTAGGTTTTATTGTTATTGTTAGCTAAATTCATTAGTCAACGATTTCATTATTGAACAAGAAAGAAAACGTTATCAATGAACTCACTTGAGGCCAACAGTCTTCAAATGTTGTCCAATTAAACGAACGATGTCTTGATCTGTCTTCGACATGACGGGTACGGTGATTTTGTATTCTTCGACATTGCCGTTTTGTTGAGAAGACGACGGTGCTTCGTAATCATCACTAGCAGCCCCATTGTGCTGACAGCCATTTGCTTGCTGATGCATTGTATCTTCTACAGTAACTCTAGTCTTCTTACGAGGTGGCGGAACAAGTCCACCGTCGTCAGAATCACCACTCGAGGCCAGGCTTGCAATGACTTTTCTTTTTGAAATTCTGTTGTTAATTTAGACAAGAAAAAAAAACATAAACAAAAAATAATAGTTAAAAATACGACGTAACATCTAAATTCGTCAGTGTCCGTGACACTGGAACTTTTCACAGCTGACAAAGAATTAAAAATTTTAGAAGGGGAATGGAATGGAGTAGCTGAAGAGTTAAAAGGAAAACAGAACTTACCAATCAGTGTTGTATTTTTGTATTTTGTGAATGATCGAAGTTATCAAATGTTTTTCATGATGAAGATGAATTCTTCTGAAAAAGCTCGCGAATTGTAATTATCTGTCACTTGAATGATGCGAATGAAAACTTATCTTGGCAGATTTATAAGTATTGAGTCATTTCTCGGGTTGTTTACGCGAAACGAGAGAAAAATGGGGAAAATTTGTACGACGAACAGTTCAATGTAAACACTAAACAGCTGAGACAAAAGTCTTTTGTTTATTTTTAAGCAAGTAACACGATCTATTTTTACCCACAGGAAAGACTACTGTTTCGTGTGGTGCACTGAAAAAATTTTTCCAAGTTCATAAGTCACAAGTCACAACTCACAAGTTCACCAACCACCAAGTTCAATTTGCTCCAACTTTTTAAAGTGCTCAAATTTTCACAATTTTTTCAAAATGTTTCCAAATTCAACTCAAATCTCAAATGTTC
This sequence comes from Pseudococcus viburni, assembly GCA_033439095.1. NCBI lineage: Eukaryota > Metazoa > Arthropoda > Insecta > Hemiptera > Pseudococcidae > Pseudococcus > Pseudococcus viburni. The sequence continues at coordinate 5,131 of JAVBJF010000656.1, read as the reverse complement.
TTTTTCTCCACTATTTTTTTGTGAGTTCGGGTTTTCGAACTTTTTTAGAAATTTTTTAAAAATCACATATTATGTATATTTTTCATTTTTCTACTCTCAAAAAAATTCCAACTTGGAATATTTTCAATTTTTCAATTTTTTATTTTTTAAAATTTCTTTTCAATTTTTCTTTTTAATTTTTCAAGTTTGAATTTTCAATTTTTTCAATTTTTTCAATTTTTCAAAAATTTTTTCAAGTTTTTAAATTGAGGAGCTTGGTATCAAAGTGAGACATCCGCCAGTGACACTCTACGACAAAATGGACCTTATGTGTCAGAAATTTTTTTTCTATTTCTTGTTCTCTAACTGTTGGAGAACAAAATCTGTTAAGAAAATTAGAAAAAATTTTCTGACACATAAGGTCCATTTTGTCGTAGAGTGTCACTGGCGTATGTCTCACTTTGATACCAAGGTCCTCAATTAGTTTAAATTTTCTCAAAATCAAGTAAGTAAGTCAAGTATAATAGGTACACATTTTTTTCTATTTTTTCCTGCTCCGATCTTTTCATGTTGTAACTAGCGATCGGGTAGTTGGTAGTTGGGATCTTGGGAAAAAGTTGAAGCTAAAAAAATGTAGAAAACTATGTGTATGTGTGATTATTAAAAAATTTGAACTTCCAATACTAAAAAAGTTCGAAAAACCCGAACTCACAAAAAATAGTGGAGAAAAAAAACATTTGAGTTGAACTTGGAAAATATACTTAATGAAAAAATTGGGAAAATTTCTCTTCCTTAAATCTTGTTGAAAAAAATTTTAAGAGAATTCGAAATTGGAGAAAATTTTGAGAAAATTAAACTTTGACTTGGAAAAACGCAATCGCACCACACGAAACAAAATCGTCTTTCATGTAAGTGTAAAATAGACTTGCAAAAACGACTCATCGATATAAAAACTTTCGAATTCGATTGTCGAGAAATCAAAGTTCTGTATCAAACGATTTTTGATTTTTATGTTTTTTTTATTTATTTAAAAAATTCCAAACCAAATCCAAAAATTCAATTTTTAAATTCAATAAAAAAATTAAAACCACATAAGAATTTTTAGGTTGAACTTTTTTTGCAATAAATTAACAATTCTTACGAAATTAATATCGCAAGTCTTCTCGGTTCCCAGAAAAGAAAAAGCAAAATTACTAAATATTAAAGGGTCTTCATTTCAAGATGGAATTTTCAAAAAAAAAATTCACTGCATAGAATGGTGAATTAAGTATATTAACTAAGTTAGCCTAGACCTAGACCTAGACAAATTTTAAAGTTGATAACCGAATACGTCATTCTTCAGCAAAAAAATTCCATAGACAGATAAACACACTTCGACGGTTTTTATAGAGTGACTAGGATTTTACATTTTTAACTCAACTGCAAGCCTATTTTCACTCGGCACTGATTTAACACCAAGATAATACGTTAAATTTGAGCAAAGGTACCTATCGTAAAAATAGGTACAAATTTAACCAACTGCATACAGCACAATACATACGTAGGTATATCTGTCTTATATACGCTGTTTGTTGTTTGCGATAAAGACACAAATGAATCGTTGTTGAGAAGGAAATGGACTTTGCCAGTACTTTTCCATTACCATCCTAAGGCGTGATGAATGATGGCCATAATAACATTCGATATGAGACCGGTCAGAAGATCACTTTTAGTTTCCATTGGAAGGCATTTTTCACAGTTAATTTGAGTAGGCTAAGTATTATTGTATTAAAAGCTCGTTAAAAAAAATACAGTGTGGATAGAAAGATAGAAATCAAAAAATATATTAATTTGTGATAATTGTATAGTGGTGTCAGAGTAAGTAGCGATGTGGTGCTCACTCAGAAGTATATTTACTCGTGAATCTGTACGGTTTTTAAATTTCTTAAATTGTAAAATGATGATACATGATCGTATTTTAAAAGTTATCGAATTATTTTCCAATGATAGGTACATAAATGTGTGTTAATTTGAAAAAATTGCGAATTCTCAAATAATTACTTAAGGTATGTATGAATTATCAATTTGCAATTGAAGAGTGACATTCCAAAACGCAGTAATTCCAAAAACTGTATATGAGAAAAGGGACTTGGCTGTAACTTTTTTTTTCAGTAGGTACATTATTCAAGGCTTTTTTCTCCTATACAGTATGAGAAAAGGGACTTGAGTGTGCTGAAAAAAATTTCACCTACTTCCCTCTTCTCATATAGTTTTTGGACTTACTGCGTTTTGGAATATCACTTTTCAATTCCAATAAAGTATTTTTGTTTCTGAATTAAATTATTCAAAATTGAGAAAGATTTTGTGATGATCAAATAATTGCTACGAAATTAAAACTAGTAAGATCAGAAGAACTTTTTCCTCTTCAAAGATACTGTACAATTGAAACACGAAACAAAATATATCAACTAAAGGTAAGTGACCGTTTTTTCAAATAATACTGTAGTTACTAAATTTCGATTACAATTATGGAATGAAACAACACAGTCGGTAAAATTATCCATAAATATAAAACAATATAAACAATAAAATTTGAAATAAATTCTTTCATCTACATATTTACAAATGCATTGATAAGGCATAGAAAAATATAATACAAAAAAAATAGGACGACACAAACACTAGTAGACAATGTGTGATTCATACAGCACTTCGATAAACCGAATCAATCAAAGAATCTCATCGAAATACGAATATTGCAATACGTATGTACTTTTGACTAGATAAATATCAGAGTAATATTAAACATTAGTGCAAAAAATCCAAAGGAACAATTCTGATAACAAAGATATAAATAACATTCCGAAAATGTATTTTAAAACGCATACGTCAATGCGAATTTTCACGATATAAAAATATACAAATACCATATAAACAGCATAATTACTTTTTTTTTTTGTTAAAATAGAAATAAAATCATTAAAAATGTACTGGTTTATTTAATTCAGCATCAGTTAGATGGGATTAGGTACATCGAAGAGTAATTCCCAAAAATTTAGCCAATCAGCCATTTATACAATGAATTTAAAAACAAAATGACCTAATTTTAGTAACATTTAAAAAATTTCCATAAAAGGAAACGCAGCATGATCAGGGCTATGTAAATCAGCCAAAAAGCACAGAGTGCCAGCTAATCCTTCGTATAAACTATAAGGCGAATCTGGAGTATGGGCATCTTTACGAAATTCAGACGTGGTCATAAATTCGGCAAAAACACATGCCCTGTGAATATATTTTTCGTCGCGAGTCAATCTGTAGAGAAGTAAGAATACGTAACCATTTCCGCCAATTCCATGGCATATTCCTGGAACAGAATTTTAAGCTAGAATATACTCTAAATTAATTTACAAATAAGAAATATGCTTCGTACCAGGTCCCTTCTTCAACAGGCCTCGTTCCCAAACGACTTCACCAGCTCTAATACACGACTGAAGATATCTATCGTCGTTCCATCGTAAATAAGCTTTCGCTATCGTGTAAATAATTCCTATAAACACATTTCTCAACAATAATACTATTTCTTGAAGGATTTCCAACAAAATGTGTCAGAAGAAATTACCTGGAGCACCGTGACACCAATGAACCAATTCTTGATCGCAATCTGGGCGCATGATCCTGCCTATATCGTGAGTTGCACAAGGAAAATTCCCATTTCTAGTCTGAATCGAAAGTAGGTAATCGACGGAAGCTCTGATATCCTTCTCAGCGCCGGGATTTTTGGTTAAAAAGTCTTCACAGGACATCAAAGCTAATAAAATAGTACTCAGACCATGAGCAGCACCTAAAAAATGACCAGTTTTGAAAAAAATCCAAGTTTATAATTTATTATTAAATTTTACCTAAATATTCGGTGCCATGATATGCGTACATAAGAGGAGACGACTGCTGCTTTCGAGGAAACGCTCTACCATCATTCACAATCAAGTGACAAATTTCATTCATTTGTTCGCAACTTAATACCGGACGATTGATTTCTTTTTGTAACCAAATAGCTCCTAATAGGTATCCAGCTCTACCGACGAATAATTCGTTTCCACCATAATCCACGACATATGTTGAGTATTGATGAAGGTTGAGGTATTCTTGTAGTTGCTCTTCACCTTTCGATTTACTACCTGTGAATACAACGATCTATCAATTCCAAGATCTAAACTCCATCAACAAAACATGCCGATAAATTACCAGAATTCCAATAAAAAGCACAAGCCACAGCATGATACCCAGCTCTTCCCAAAAGAAACCCATACATATCACCGACATTGTTAGTTCGACGTCTACTAAAATACTGGCCAGCAGTGGAAATGTATTCGAGTCCTTTCGAAGCCATCACTTTCTTTTCAGCTTCCATCATTGGAGATTTCATCAGCGTGTAGAATAAATAAGCGATACCGGGAGATCCGACGTATAAACCACCGTCTGTTAGCTCTTGTCGTGGAGGGAAATTGTCCCGAATCATTTTCACATATTCGTTAATTTTCGGTTTCCAAAACCGTTCGTTGGGATTTTTACTGGAGATATCCGAGTTCAGCTGTCGATTGATGAAATAACGTTTCATGCTAGACATACCGGAATCTGTTTGGTCACTTGATTTCACTGAATAAAAATAACCAACTTTCGGAGATTAAACCATCTGCGAAACATACAACAAATTGACTCTAGAAGCAATAAGATTTGTCTAAAATTGTACAAAAATTTCTAAATTCATTAGAACTTTCCACTTTCTTACAAAAAAAATCATGAACTGATAACAGATTTCAACCTGCCGAAACGAAAATACGAAAATAAATTCAATAGCAGTGTTGTCAGATACTTTGATACAAAAATACCATCGTCCATTGAAAGTTGAACTTGACGTGAAAATTGGATCAAATGATAAACATTTAACGTTCTCGTTAATTTTTATTATTTTTCATTTAATTTAGTTAATTCTCGAGCTTTTAATTTTTTTCAAAGGTGAATAGCGAAGAATTGAAGAGATAAGCAGATGCTGCGTCCTGCTATCCCTTTACCCGCTAACTCTGTGCAATAGGCTTTTGGGCCCAAGGTGCGAAAAGGAGAAATGAAAAAGATGGCGTGAACTTGAATAAATGTATTTTAACGAGGCGCAAAAAAA